>LBNU01029356.1:3105-16121 GCA_014162995.1 Artemisia annua
TCGTACAGCGGAAGACTTACAAGCTTTTGTGGTGTTACGGGGATTGGTACCATCACAAGTATAGATAACGAGATCATAGATAGAAAATAAAAGTAAACCAAATTAACAAAGTTAAAGTTTACATTCATTCCAAGATCTTAGGGTTCATAGGCCCAAATAGACAGCATAAAAGATAGGTCCAAATTTATTATCAGAGTGCACATCGATTTCCCTCAAACCAAACCAAGTCCAAAGAAAGCTTCACCAAAGTCCAAGCAAAAAGCTTTCATCAATTACCTGAGAAAAACATGCTTAAAAGTCAGCTTTCGCTGGTTAGTTCATAGAGTTTAATAATTCGAAATACTTACGGGACCTGAAGGATTTAGCGCTATGTGTATGACTAGGGCAGGCATAGACAATCATACTATACTCATCACAATTCCAATTCCATCACAATCATACTCATACTAGTTTACCACCTTTCTAGAAGGCGGAGGGTCAGGTGCGAGCGGGCCACATCTCGACGGTACACTAGCCGGGAACACTAACAGTAAGGAACCACCCATTACTGCCCCGAACTAGGCCGTAGTAGTGTATACTCCAAACCAGGGTTTCGCCCTAGTAGGTCAACATCTACTCGTCTATCCTAAACTAGTCCACATAATAGCAAAACAATTTATAGCAGGTCCAAGAAATGGGTATTCATGCATAGTTGCTATCGGTGAGCTCAATGAGTAGATGCTTGACGTATCCTCAATAGAGTGAGGTTAGGAATTTATAAGAGTTAGGGAAGTGAACGCACTCCTTACGACTTGTTAAGAAATACACCCGTTCATCACGCAAACTCACATACTAATTACCATGGTAAAAGATAGTTAGGGAGTAATGAATATAAGTAAACACTACCTCCACCACTGATTTCTCAAAACCAAAAATACAAAGAATATAAGTAGTTAAAATAGATAACTTGGGTTAGTTGACTAGCAACTAATTCCGCCCTCTCCTCCAAAACCAGAGATTTTACTGCTTTCATAAAATATAAAAATACAAAAAGAATCTTCCTCCACCCTTAGACCTAGATTAGAATAGCCTTTAGCCTAACGAACACTATTCCCTGCGAGAGAACGATCAATCCCCCGGTACTTGCCACTACACTATACTACATCGGTCAGGTACACTGCCTGGTGGGGATTGCAAGCTTCTCGAGATCCCTCGAGAGGTAAAACGTAGTGCGTGTTGCAATCCACGCGCATCAGTTTCGCCTTGGTGTTGTTGGAATGCCAAGATATCATTCCTTAGCTTGGTAGTTCTCCCCGGTGGGAAAAATTGAGCAAGGAAACGAGTTGTGAGATCATCCCAAGAGGTGATGGATCCTGCGGGAAGTCGCTCAAGCCATTGACTAGCTTGGTCCCGTAGAGAGAATTGGAAGAGACGCAATCGGGTCGTCTCTCGAGTGGAAACATCAAGGTCTATGGAATCTACGATTTTGAGGAAATCCTTGAGATGTTGATTTGCATCTTCGGAACGAAGTTCATGGAATGCGCATCCGCTTTGCACCAACTGGATGGTGTCGGATCGCAAGAGAGTGAAATTGGCTCCTTGAGTGAGCTCAATGGTGTTGCGATAGCCAAGGTGGCTAGGTCAGGAATACTATCCTAAGGTACGGGGTCTAGGAGGTTAGTTTGGTTGTGGTGGGTGGTTTGGTTGAAGTGGGTTGTTGGGATCAAGGATGTTACCACCTTCCATGATGGCGGATGGTAAAGGTTACGAACAAAAACACGAAGAAGTAAGATAGACTAAAGAAATCCTAGAAAAATAAAATAAAAATCTCACTAGAAAGGAATCTAGCGAGTAGACCTAATAAAATAAAAATTCTACCTAAACAATAACTATTCCCCAGCAACGGCGCCAAAAACTTGATGCGTGGTTTTGTGACCTTACAACAGGTTTTACCTCTCGAGGGATCTCAAGAGGCTTACAACCCCACCAGGCAGTGTACCTGACCGATGTAGTATAGGATAGTGGTAAGTACGGGGGATTGATCGTTCTCTCACAGGGAATAGTGTTTGTTAGGACAGAAAAACTACTCTAATAGGTCTAAGGGTGAAGGAAGATTCTTTTTGTATTTTTATATTTTTAGGAAAGCAAGTAAAATCTCGGTTTTGAAGGAGTGGGCGGAATTAGTTGCTAGCCAACTAACCCAAAATTACTACTATTGCAAATAAAATAAAATAACTAAACTATTTGGTTGTGAAAACTATATGGAGAAAAGTTGTGTTTACTTTGACTTCATTACTCCCTAACTATCTTTTACCGTTTAATTGATATGTATGTTACTTGTGTGGATGAAGGGTGTATTCCTAATAACTCATGGAGTGGCATACATATCTCTCCAATTCTATGAGCTCTTATCTCCTCCTATGCCATGCACGGCACAACCATAGGGATTGTAAACAGTGGCTCATGCGTTAAATACTACCTTAATAGCCTAGTATGCCTTGGCTACATGTTTCCCAAGACGTTCAAGCACGTTACCATAAAGGAGGTTGGTTAGTTTTCTTGAGCCTAACATTGATGGAACAATCATCCCAACAAACAACAACACATCAATTAACCAATAATTAATAGTTAGGTTTCATTAGATCTAAGCAAACACAAGAGAATTTAGCCAAGCATGTTAATTAAAAGACAAGCAAAAGAGACAATCAACCAACACATAGACATATTGATTGAATTAAAGTGAAGACTTATCTTTAATTAAGCATGAGGGTTCCAAGGGTTGGAAACCCTAAAAAGTACAGAAAAATCGTCTAGGGTTTGGTGCCAAAAGTTCTCCACAAAGTTCCACACTAATGAATGAAAAATAGAAAACTATATATAGACTTTTACACTCTGACGGCGTCAGGTTATAGGGTCTGACGCCGTCAGCCCGCCGCCATAAGGTTTCTCGGATGGCCTAGATCCACTTCTGACGCCGTCACCCTTTGTTGCCTTCTGGGCCGTCACTCTTTACATTACAACCTGACGGCCTACCACCAATAACACGTGACGGCGTCAGGTGTAAAGTTCCCAAATCTTTCTGGCCCGTCATTTGTAAATTGGTTTCCACTCCTTTGTCAATGTTTGCTGACGGCGTCACGTTGTGACTCTGACGCCGTCAGGTAGTAATTCCAGCTTCTTTTGAGACTTTGTCGTTTTCTTCACTTTTATGCTCCAAAAACGTCCAAATATGCATGTTTTCCAGAATTCCTCTCAAAAGTACCTAAAATGACAAAAGGAACGATTTAGGGCAATATTTGATCATATTTATACTAATTAAGGCTTAAATGACCCCTTAAAAGCGTCACTTTTCGTCTCATCAATCTTCCAGTAACATTTCCTTTGAATTTCAGGAAAGATCTAAGCTATCACGTTTATCTGACATCCTATTTGGGCTTTTTCACTATTTATTCATGGCTTCTATATATATTTGCTCTATTTCGAGGATCCCTTTTGACGAGAAGACTTTCATGATTGTTGCTGCTGCTTTCCATAATCATGCATTCAGTCTCCGATCGATTTGCACGTTTATAAGGGGAGTCCTCAGTTCTGATCATTTATACTAATGTTTTTAAGCATGCATTTTTCATGATTAATAAATGGCTTAGAATTTGCATTAGATACCCGNTCCCTTTTGACGAGAAGACTTTCATGATTGTTGCTGCTGCTTTCCATAATCATGCATTCAGTCTCCGATCGATTTGCACGTTTATAAGGGGAGTCCTCAGTTCTGATCATTTATACTAATGTTTTTAAGCATGCATTTTTCATGATTAATAAATGGCTTAGAATTTGCATTAGATACCCGCTTTACACTTAGAATTTTAGCATTAGTCTTTTACGTTTTAAGTGTAGGGGTGGCACCCGAACACTTTTGAACATTGAGGCCAATGTTTGATTCTAAGTTTAGGGGGTTTATATCAAAATGATCATACTTATGACTACGTGTTTGCCCCCATACAACCCCATTTTGACCAAAATTTTTGTTTTGTTTATCGTCATTGCATTATTATTGTCTTTTAAAAAATTTAAAGAGAAAAAAAAATAAAAAAAAAAATTGATTGTGCGTGATTGCCTGGTCCCTTTAGCTAGAACAAAGGAGATCCTGACTCGACCAGAGTATTGATCTGGCTATTCCCTAAACTTTTTAGGCTAAGCTTCTACAAGTTGTGCAAATGATAAATGCTAAACAAGGATTAGTTGGATATTTTAAGAGCTCATAAGTGTAATTTGTGGCTTTTTCTCCCATAAGCTTTTAGACTAATAAGTGCTTTTTTCAAAATTAGACAAGTTAGTGGTTTAACCGCCCTTAAAAGTTCGTTAAAAATCCACATTTTATGAATTTTTTTTAATTAACGTAAGTCGACTATTTTAATAAGTAGAGTCCTAGTTCAAATCTATAATTAAATTTTAAAAAGAAATTTTTTCTAAAAGTTGCGTTAAATTATAAATATAATAAGTATAAAAGTGAAAAAATCACCAATTTGATTTGGAAAAGAAAAAAAAAAGAAAAAAAAAAAAAGAAAAACTATAAGAATTCTAATGATTAAATGAAAAAGTGAAAGAAAAAAAATCACTTTGAAAAAGTATAAATAAAAAAAATGTTTAAGTGTCATATTGAATAAGATAGTAAAATTAAATATGTTTTTGAACTAGAACTCGCAATTGTAAACGTGGATAAATGGTTTCGATCATATGGTATGAAACTTGAAAATTACTATAAACTTCTACGTTTTAAGTTGCGGTCTTTCTAAGTGAGGTATTAGTTTAACGGGAATTCAACGAAATTCGAAATCAAAGGTAAGGTGAGTTTCAATACTATTCTCTGTGGGGTGTCAAAAGGCTAGTCACCTAAGTCGTTCGGCTGGGATGTGTTTAGAAGAAAGTCGCTACATGGAATGGTCTAGCCTTCGAATCTTAGTTCTCGGAAAGGTCGTTAAGCTTAGTATCAAATTTAGAGGGATAACAACTTTCCTAAGATGTCGATTGGAGGGTCCAAATTTCGAAATTATCACATTTGCACCAATAATAAATAATAATAAATTGCGGGAGCGAAAAGTTAGTTTAGGCTTACACAAATTGCAAATAAGTAGTGTTAGCATTTTATAGGTACTTTTGCACAATGCTAAAAACTGTTCATTATTATCTCCTAGAGGCATCCAGTTTGCGTATTTCCCGTTCTTAAGCTTTATATATATATATCGTGAAAATAAAGACAAGCATAGCGGGTCACTATAAAAAAATATTTTTAGCTATATGTTTGAATAATGCCATAATGGTCAAAATAGGGGCGTTATGAACTTTAATATTTTTATTTATATTCCCTACATGATTATTTATCTGTTCTTATTTGATGTGATACATTATTCGTTTAGGGGATGAAAATCACTATTGGACTTAACGTTTTTAATAAAGTTGCTCTAGGGCGAGCAACGCTCAAGTGTTGGGGCATTTGATGTGCGTTAAATTACACATATATTTTAAATCAAAATTTTCTCATTTACGGTTCTATAAATAACGAAACTATGTGTGTTAATTGCAAATACTTTTAAAAGTTGTTATTTATTTTTGTAGGTAGGAAATATGAAATTTGGAGCAAAGTGCGGGATTTTGGAAACAAAATGAAGATTATTTGATGATATTTGAAAGATTAGTAGAAGACTAATAAAGATATTAGTTGAAGCCCAAAATTAAGAACAACATTAGCTTCAAAAATCGGCCCAGAGAAAGCCCAAAAACGCAGGCCTAGACTGAAAAGAAGAAATAGATCCGACTAAGCTTCATTTTTAACTGTCCAAAAACTATGGCAACGTGGCCATTTTTTTTCCATATATTTTATCTTAGGCAGAAGGTGGAATTACATATATATCCCTCTTAAACTCAATAATTACATATATGTTCAAACAAAAATAACAATTACATATATATCTTTACTTATTGTAAATATGGGTTTATGGGCTTATAGGTGATGTCTATTCATCATATCTTATTAGGGTTTGTATCTTATAAATACACCCTTAATGTAATCTCTTGGATTACCACTTGATAAGATTTCTCCCTCCTCTCATTCTTGTGTTCATGTTGTTTATTATTGTACTCTATTTATAACACGTTATCAGCACGCTCTAAGGGTAATTTAAAATTTCACCGAATCTAAGCGGATCGAAGTTTTTGGTTCACGATTATTAGTATTTTGATATCACGGCTAAGGTAACCATTCTCATCTTCCTATTTGATTAAATTATATATCAATATGCAATATGATAGATCTCTTGACGTAAGCATTACATATAATAACATATAAACAATTGATTGAATAATTAAATGTCAAATTCATTTTTCCTTGGTGATGAACACCATGTGCTATATCTTATAGTTTTATGTGAGTTTAGACATCGTTATGTGATAAAATCTTAAAACCTTTGTTTTATTAGTAAAAAAGGTTATTGAAACACGTACAGTTTCTCTTCTTTATGAAGTTTACTTTATACATTGTTTATAGTATATGCATATTTTGTTTGATGTTATACTTATATTTTGAGGATGTAGTTTGTATAAATTTACATTGCTAATGAACCTCAAAATATATATATATTTGGTAGATCCTAATTAAGAGAACCATTTTGTAATGAAAAAGGAGTATTCGTGATTTTGTGAGATATATATCTTTTCTTTAGTTGTGATCTTATTATAACATTTAAATATCGGATTTGCGTTAACGATGAGTAATACGTATCTCCAAACTAAATCTGCATGTAGCTCCTATATATTGAGTGATATATTTGTGTCACATCTTTATCATAGATTAATTATTGTAAGATAAAGGATCAATGATTCATGTTAAGTTATACCTTTCATAAACTGACTTGTGGTTTATAAACACAACCAATGAAAGATTACATGAAGCCAACTAAAATTGCATAGTTTCAAATTGAGTAACTGTTATCTTGGCTATATACATACTTCTCTAGTAATATTAGTACTTAATTTTTTTTTCTTTTATGATGAGTATCATAAAAAGGGTATTGAGCCATATTTCAATGCACAAAATAAATATTTTGATAATGATTGCTAATGATTTTGCCCGTGTCATGTTCTATTAATTTAATCACGGTTGATTACCATTAAAAAACGAGCAACTAGTTTTGTTTTTTAATTGTGAATATTACTGAACAGAAATCAAAACTCCGGTACTTATATGCTATGTTACGTTTTGTGTAATCTTATTTGATAATTATTGGAATAAGTATTGAACATTTATAACTCATGTTCATAATCAAATTGCTTTAGTTGATACGTTTATAAGACGTTTTCATTTGAATGTAAAGCCAATAACACAACCTCAAGTTGTGTTTTGAAAAAAAAAAGAAAATTATTAGAACCTCAAGTTCCAATATGATTCTTTCATGAATCAATATCTTAACCTCATGTTATGATTATATTTATTCATAATAAAACCTCAAGTTTTATTACAATGAATAAATTAAAATACAATAACCTCAAGTTATTGTATCTGTTAATGAACCTCAAGTTCAGTTATTAATCTCTCAAGAGAATCAGAATATCATAACCTCACGTTATGTTTAGAAAAAAAAAGTATGAACCTCAAGTTCTACTACGATGAACATAATCAAAATATCATAACCTCAAGTTATGATTAGAATGTTCTATGATGATTCTCTCAAGAGAATCAAATAACATAATCTCATTATGTTAAGAAAGAAGCTTGAACATTATTCAATCAAATGAATCAAATAACATAATCTCATTATGTTAAAAAAATGATTCATCAATAGAATCAATGACATAACCTGGTGTTATGTGTTAAAAACATGTATATATAGAACCTCAAGTTCTATTGTTGTTAATTTTATTTTGTGTCTACCTTTTATTTTATTTTATGTTCTTTCTATTTACAAACCTAATATTTGTGTGGACTTTTGATGTTAAAATCTATTTTAACTGTAAAAATTTTTAGGAGAGCCTCATCTTCTTCATGAGGACCTTAAAAGGGAATACTTAACGATGAAAGATTCGTTAAATTATGGTAAGAGCTCAAGGATACATTACCACACAAAAGCAAGTAATATTCCCAAAAATCTCGCTATGATTGTATGCACCTCAAGCTGCATTAAAAAAAAAGCATAAGCGAGTTCGGTCTCAAAATTTCAGTGTTAGATCTGAATTAAAAAAGAAAATATATAACGGTGAAAGATCCGTTAAATGTATGTCAAAATCTAAAAGAAAGATTTGACCATCATAAGCAAGAGATTCTTGCAAATGCGAGCATATTTTTCGCAATATTAAGTAGTACATCTGAATGACGAAAAGGAAAAAATGCGATGAGATGGTTAATGCCTCGAATATACTCATATCGAGAACGATGCTTTGATATAAAAGATATGGACATGTTTCAACAAACACGATACACCCGTTTACTAAATTTGCTCCATATTGTCGGGTCAAAAGAAATTGGTTGGCAACCTCAAGTTGCAACATAAAGATCTCCATTCCTTCAAGCGAATGTGATAAAATGATCAACATAAGATGTTCATTCCCTCAAATGAATGAGATAAAATGATCAATATGAGATCCTCATTGCCTCATGTGAATGTGATAATGTAAAACCCGAAAAATCCGTCTTTCCTAAATTCCTATACAATTTGAAATTTTCTAAATTTTTGTGAACTTAATCCAAGCATACGAACTTTATGAATTTCGAGCTACAAATACTTGATCTATAACATAAGTCTGAATATAAAATCGACACAACATTTTTTCCTAACACTAAAATATAACTTAAGCTATATTTAAAGTGCGACACACATGTTTCCTAGCCAAATAATCACACGTCTATAAGTCTTGTTATGGATCAAAATTATTTAAAGTGATGCACAACTTTAAATACAAATTAATGACTAGATACAATTGTATAATTGGTAAGTAATTAGTCTTCTTTTGACTCCTTCATATTCGGCCCTATCTACCCCCATATATCTCATTTCCTCCTCAAAATCTCATAACCGAACACCCTTCAAAAATATACACATGAAACCCTAAAACAAAATAAATGGCGGCAGACAATAATCCACCTCAATTCGATCATATCAGTGTACAAGTCCTATCTAGTTCCTAATATACTCCACACAGTTTTCCTTCTAAAGTTTCATACCACATGCTGCTTATATACAACATGTGTTACCTAGCTCTATTCAAATATTCTTAAACCAGTAAACAAAACTAAGAATATCACTAAATATGTTTGCATGAATAACGTGAGTGTGTGAGAGCGTGAGTGTTGTTTGCATGTTCGTATAAGAGTTGTGTTGGGTGGATCGGGATTGGAACTTTACTCAAGTTAGGATCGAACGGTTCACGTTTGAGTTTTAGGTTCATCGTGTCTCGCGTTAACCTTGCATCTTGTCTCGGTTCGTGCGAAGAATTGGAGAGTAGCGGGTATTGGTCTTGGGTGCTTGTATTCCTCGTTTGTTCGTTGTCGTCTTTAAGGTATCACCTATATCATCTTTGTGTTTTTCCTGTTCGACATATGAAACATATATGTATATACGTTTAGGACATGAAAAACTAATATCTTAATATCTGAACTATATTAATCGTTAAATCAAGGGTCTTAGACATGTTGGGGTGTTATAATGTGCATGCATGATTTTGGTGTCTAAAATGGAGTACTAAAAAAAATGATGTGAAAATCTTTAGTAATGCTTAATACTTTCAGTTCGAAATCTTTGGTTAAGTACACATTAAAGCTTAAATGTTCTATTTTGTATTCTATTGAATAACCAGTAATCTTTTATAATATAAAAGTTTATATTATAAGATAATCATTAGACTTATTATCAAATAAAGTTTAAGCTACTATAAGTATTACGTTTTAAACTCAGTTCATGCGGGTATTATGGTTAAACGCAATAACAGTACGTAGCTAGACAATTAAAAAGAGCGTCGTGTGTATATGGATGAAGTGAACCGATGTCGGGTCATAAACAAGTCTTACATGATCTTATAAAAAATCTTGGGTCGTCGCGGCATAAATATTAAGATCGTGGGTACGTTAATAAATTATATAAAATTATAATGACGGGTCCAAAATTATTATCTGAATATTAATTTATTGAAATAAACTTTAATATAATTTTATTTGTGTTGATAATTTACATTTTAGACCCTAAACTTATGATATTGATATTTTAAGACTCAAACTATTATATTTGTCCATTATAACCTTAAAGTATTAATTCGAGAAACTTACTAAATATGGAAATTTACTAATTCGGGAAACTTACTAAAAAAGGAAGCTTACTATTTTTTGTAAAGCTGCTATAAATGGAAAGTTACTAAAAATAGAAAGCCGACATAAACGAGTAGTCTGATTTAAAACAAGTTATTAATAATAAGACGCTCATTAATTCGTGTAGATTCGCTGAAGAAGGAGTAACTTCCTATCCTTGTTTCTGATATGGTTTCAGTTGCGGTTTGAGGTACAGATATTCTACCCTTTCTCAGTAAGGGTGCTTTCGCTCTCATGACTTTTGATCCTTGACCTTTGATTCATTTGCTTTGATTATGTTTCTTTGCCATGATTCGTTTGATTATGATCCTTGATAATATTTCGTTTGATGCGATCCTTTGCTAGGATGCCTTTGATATGATTCGTTGGTATAATAACTTTGATATGATTCGTTTGACATGATATTCTATATGATATGATATGATTTGTTTCGTTTCGTTTCGTATGCCCGAGTTTACTAACTACTCATGGAGGTACCATGGGCGTATCATCGAGGCACCGATGACATGACACTTTCCGTGGAGGTGTGATTGATCTGCGGCGTCCCCTTTTGATATAATATGATATGTGGCCGTTTTGATATATGTGTATACCTGTCATGCGAGCAGGATATATGTATGATTTTGTTTGCAGGGGGCGTATGGATGCATCCTAGGCTTTGTTTTGTTTCGATTGTGATGGCAGTACGTGCACTGTACCCCATTCCTTTGGGAGCTAGCTACTCCATGCGGTACCGAGAGGTCTTCCCTCTCCGTACTCCTTTGATGTGACAGATATGTGATATGTGATTATGTGATTCTATGATTTCGAGACCTATTCGAGTGACTCTGGTAGGTCGGCTCGTGGCTTCCTATACTTCTATGTGTCTATTCGAGTGGCTCTGGTAGACACGCCTTTGTTCATACGTGCTCATTATTCTCATATGATTATGCTTATATTGATATCTCTATGATGCTTCGTTTCCCTTTGACTTATGATATTTGTTCAGTTATATGTTAATCTATTTTGCATTTGACAGATGATATTCCTTTCAGCAGAAACTTATGATTTCCTTTTTTTATATATATACTTATATACGTTTCGTTTATCCGTTTGCTTTGTTATATATCTGTTCACTGGGCTTTTTAAGCTCAGCCGCATTTCTTTTCCTGCGGCAGATTTTAGGTTGGAAGCTGGGTTTGGGTGAAGAGTGCATAGGAGCGTTAGTGGACTGCCCGATGATTAGAAGCCCATTGACACTTGGATTAGACTTGGACTTGGATTCGATTAGATTTTTGTTTAGCTTTGTATTCTCATTCTTGTATAGAGTTAGTATTTCCTTTGTAATCTTTAGAATATCCTTTGTAACTTTATGTTTATAAGTCTTCCGCTTGCGTTGTATGTTCTGATATGCCACCATAATGTGATACTTCTACCCTTGTCGGGTTGGGGTGTTACAGATAATGTAATGATAAATGGTTAAAGATCATTTATCATGGTAAATGCTATGGTCGAGGTAGTATGACAATGACAAACCACTACTAGTGGCGAAAATACAATAAGAAAGGAGCAAACAAAAAGGCTATTTATGCAAAAATGCAATGTGATGTATATGAAATGCAAGTGTGTCAAAGATATTACACACTATATTCGTAGATTTAAAAATCTGTGCTAGTGCATTTTGCTCCACAAAAGAAATATAAAATTTTCACGAGAAACGAAGTTAAGTATTAAAGATATATTATATTCTTTTATATCTTTCTCGACATGCATTATATAAAGATTAGTAAAAGCTAATCACAGCCATAAACTTAAGTTTATGAGCAATAATAATTATAATATTTTTTGGCATGACCGGTTATACCATCACGAGTCATTAATGATGCGAAAACTATAAAATGATTAGATTCTTCAATCTATTATTTTTATCTCTCAAAAGAAGCTGATTATTTATCTATCAACTAGATTGGGAATCAATCCCTCAATTTTCTGGAACGAAAACAAGTGGATGTATGTAGGCTTACATATCCAATGTATGAACCATTTAGAGTTTAAAAATCGATGCATCGTCTAAATGGTCATTAAATCGCAACCTCAAGTTTGCATGATTAATAGCTCAATGCGAGCCTAACATTCCAGAGTAAGTGTTTCATCATGAAAATGCAGTGAATTACTTCTGACTTATCAAATGAAACTGAGAGAAAAACTTGTGTTGTTGTATGGGGCCATATTATAGTATGCACAACAACAAAATTAGCATCATGCCAATATGTTATTATAAATCCTCCCTTTTATAATTGGTTTTGGTTATAAACCAAACATATTCCATTTTTTTTTGTGTGCAAATTACTTCACCTAAATGCACATATATGGGATATAGAAGATGGATAATTCCTTTAGGAGGAGAGAAGTAGCTGCAAATTCAGAATGAATTATCATATTCTGTTGATCCTCGAAAGAAATTTTTTTATGAATTGATTATTCAATGGATAATCTAATAGCCATAAATAAACATTGGCCAAAAACAAAATTTCAGCTATTCATGCTCTAATTAGAAGTTATCCCTCAAGGACACTATTTTATTATGACATGCCTGAAGCATGGTAGACTAATCGATTCCAAATAAAATCCTCGGTGAAAAATATGGAGCATGAAAACAAGATGGTTGTTCGAGGTATAAAAGACTCCATGATAGTCTCATAAAGAGACA
>LBNU01029356.1:25992-49052 GCA_014162995.1 Artemisia annua
TTTTTTTGCTCGAGTTTAATTTGCAAGTTAGGGTTTTGGAGTAATTTTTGATAGGAGATAAATAATGTTTGTTTGATAATATCGAAACCGGTAAAGGGTTAAGCTTAGTTTGAGTATGAAATTTTATGAAAGCTCGCATTTTTTAGGTCATTAGAGCACATTGGATATGCTAAAAGAAGTTTCGTCTAAGAGATAATTGGGGCTAATGTCGTAGCTAATAAGTAGTTTGTCCTTTATGGGACATGGTAAGCAACAGCGGCATCATTCCTTCTTGGTTTCTAAAAAGTTTTGAAGAACTTTAGCTTGTATGTAGTTTCTAGATAACGCATCTTAGTCACCGATTTCCATTTTTGGTGTCGGTGATTAACAGGGGTGAAGCACTATAATTATGCATATGTTATTTGTTTGTGATAATTGAGATTTGAGTGTCATAAAGAGTTTATTTCTAGGGTACTTGTGTCATTATCAACATGTCTTGAGTTACTTGGCGATTCTAGGAAGTACTATATTGTAAAGCATGAGTGAGCATTTTGATGTTTGTCCAAGAGTAAAGGCCACACTAGCACTTTAGGGGAATTAGTGACCTCATGTGCAATTGTGTGAGAATACAGTGCCTAACACAACAAATACTTGTTTTAATATAGAGGTTCTAGATATAAAATAGGAGACATATTGAAGGGGCTACACAAAGGATATGATCACAAGTGTTTAGGACAGATGTGCTTAAAGACATCCGACACGATCCTGGTTTTAACAGATGGAGCTTGTGGGCATTCATAGATAATTTCAAAATCAGCTAAACCCGTATCAAAAATACGTGTGTGATCTAATAAGGAGTTCTCATTGGACTAAAAGTACTTATCAAATGGAAATGGACGATATTTAGATGTTCAAGAGTGGTGCAAATGAGGAGCATCAATGAAACTTGAGTACTTATTACATGGAAGGGAAGAGCGTTAGGTGTTCAAGAGACGTACAAATGTGAAGTCTCTTTATGGAACCAGGAGCACGTAACCAAATGGAAGAAGTGTGAAACACGGAGGTTTGTTGCTAAGCAGAGGCCAGTCATCGGTAAATTGAAGAGGAAAGCCTAGAGTTTCGAGATAGACTAATGAGAACAACTGGAGGTGTATATACGTCTTTCTATCTATTGTGGAAGTAATCTTACTGAAACGTTTGGTTACTGTCCATTATGAATAGAGATCTTAAGTCATGATATTATAGAAATTTATTTGTTTATACTTTATAGTAGTCTTTATCGTTGCCATTTATTTGATAGGTATTTATTTCTGTAGAACACTGCTTACGCTGCATATGTGATGTCTGTGGTACATCGTTAACATAATAATACTATGCGTATATGAACATTTTATCCAAATTGATATACTGGACGATTGCATCAATGATGTGACCGTTTCTTTAATGTTTTTTGGAATAGGATGGCTGTTACCTCTCAAGAACAGAATAATCTAACAGACGATTACCCTTTGCTGACAGAACACCTAGAGAACCATGAAAATCAGCATTTTATTGATTTAGAAAGAGGAAGCACTGATGCTTCCTCATCAGGTTCATCTGATAGTTCTCTTCAGGGGAAATTATCAAAGATAGAAAGAAAGAAGAGATAATTGAGTAGAGGGATAGAATGGGTATTCCTCACATGGCATAGAAAAGAGAGAAAGAATATGCCATGGAATATTCCTCACTAGGGAAGAGTGAGAGAGGTTGGGTTCAGAAGTAACCATGGTTAGGTTAGAAGAGTGTGTAGAGAATAAACCATGGTTAGGTTAGAAGAGTATATCCAAGGGAATATTCCATCCTTGGTGTGGTTAAGAGTTAACCAAGGTTAAGTGTAGAGAACTAACCATAGTTGGGTTAGGAGAACCATGGTTGGGTTAAGAGGAGAATATCCAAGGGAATATTCCTTCCTTGGAGGGAAAGGGTGTTGGGAATTCTGCTAAGTGAGAATTATGCTTATGGAACATGCTGATGGAATCTGCTGAAGAGATAGATTCTGATGAAGAAGTGTTGCTGCTGATGACTAAGTTTCAGCATATTTAGTTTCTGAGGATATAATTAAACCGCGTATTTTGTAATATAATTAGGATATGCATGAGTAATATTAGGAAAAGATAATGCATATCATTTAGAGTTTATATAATATACGTTTCTTGTGAAACGGTTTAAGAAGTTTTACAGTCTAATCTAACGAAAGGGGGTTCAGCCTGAGAGACTGGCACAGTTTGGTTATTAATTAAATAGTAAATTAAACTAATGAGCACGAATCAGCGAATAGCATACACGTACACAGATAGATAATAGAGACTATAAGAAGACCTGTCCTGATAATTAAGCAGCTTGTCACTTGTTTTATTGCTAGTTTTATATGTAGTGTATATTAGTTAAATCTTTCTCGTTGGTTTCATTATATCGGCGAGTAAACCCTTAATGATTACTTATGACTATCCTATTTATCCAAAGACATCGGATTAAATAGGCGAGGAAGGGGTATGGCGGCCCAAGCAGTGCTCAGCTAGACACAGAGGTTAATTGTCACCAAAGACATCAAACATATAAACTTTAATTGATGGGAAAGCAATTTTAAGGCGGGCATATGATCTTGCGTGTTCACATACTACCGGCCATCTATCCTGATGAATTAAAGCTTACTATTATAATAAAACAAAACTACTTAATGAATTGAATACATGCAGGACCTTCTTACAGCTCTAATATCTTCGTTTGGGGCGTGTCTTATGTTGCTTGTTCGTCTGAATTCGACTCCTTAGGGTTATGGTGCACACCAAATTCGTCTAGGTCTTGGGGTATTTATAGTTTCTGTCTGACGGTTCGATGCGGCGCATGTAATTGGTAGATGCGGCGCATTGACTTAACTTCGCGTGGGGTCCAAGCTTATTATATTCTGGAATATTCGTACACCGCCTTTAGATGCGGCGTAACTTGAATCTTTATGCAGCGCATGTCCTTCAGTTGTCTTGGATTAATTCTGGTGAAGTCTTGATAGTGATACGTCGTATGTCAATTGTATAAAGCGGCGTATCTGGAGTAGAACGAGCTTGATCTTCTTCTTTGACCAAAGTTTCATATGCGGTGCATGGTATAACTCCATGCGGCGCATTCTTCAAAGTCAGGCAATGGTCTTCGAATTCATCTAAGTATGATATTGCGGCGTATCTGTTGAGTGAGATATGGCGCATCTTCTGGGTTTCAGTAGACTTTTGACATATTGCTCATTTTGCTCCATAATTAGTCCAAAATCGCCAAGTTTCACCTTTTACCTGTTTTTACCTGAGAATCACTAAAGTAAACATTAAAGCACCGATTCTCATACATAATAAAGTAAAACAAGTTAAATAAATAGGATAAATGATGATGATAAAATGTACTTATTTGAGTTCATCACCCCATCAATCCTACACTATAAACACTCCCATTCCTCAACCTCTCCACTCATCTCATCATGACTTCTCCCATCAAACCAAAATCAAAAGCCTCAAGGCTAGCAAGGATGACCGAAAAACCCCTTTGGCGAAGAAAAACAAGCCCTCGAAACAAGTCCATCACAACAAACGACATTGGTAATCAACCAACACCTCCACCCACTTACTTTCCCAACTATACTCCAAATCCACAAAATCATTCCATTAAACCACTCTACAAGCCTTACCACATTGGCTAAACATCCACCTTCATCCCAAACTACACATCTCAACCTCAAACCAACTTCAATGAAACCTATCACAATTCCTATCAATTTGGTCAACCATCAAACTACACTTCCAACAACTTCACTTCCAACTACACAACCCCACTTCATCCATTTCAACCAAATGATTCACTCCACATTCCCACGGAAAGGCAAAAGTTCCGTGATGAGATAAACCAAATCCATAACCTTCATGATCTCCTTGCTATGCACCTTGAACAACACAACAAGGGCCAACCTCAACAAATGATGTTGTTTCCAACCAACCAACACCTAAACCTCATGATCACTTAAATGAATCCTTTCACAAACATAACCAATCATCCATCCTTGCTCCCAAAAATACATCTTCATATCACCCATATGAATCATATGAAGAGTATGCTCAATCTCAAAACAACAATTCCAATCTCATTCCCAACATCACACATCTTGTTCCAATGAACCATCCAAAACACCCTCCATTCATGGAACATCTTTTCCTTCCATACTTTCATCTTCATCCATGATTGATTACCCAAATTCACAAATGTCTTCACCACCAAGAGTATCACCACCACCTCCTACCAACTCCCATGCTACTCCTATGTTGCATGTCTAAACATCCATCCCAAATAACAACCACACTCCACCATCATCACCTTCTTCTGATCACTTGAAGTTCATTGGAGAACTCAAGGAAGCCCATGAGCTTAGTGCTCTTCTTGCCTTACACCTTGTACAAAGCAACTTGGATCAACCTCCTTCATCACCCCACAACTCAAATCAAGTTGAAAACCATATCCACAATTGTCCTTGTTGCATCTTTCTCCAAAAACAAACCATTGCATGGAATAAACACTTCACTTGGATTGAGTATCTTCTCACTAGATCTCATCCAACACCCTCACTTGAACAATATCCATAACCTCAAATCAACATCTTCCGCTCCTAACTCTCTACCTCCAAACTCTCCACCACCAAACTCTCCAACATCCATGCACCCAAACATATACCTCTATTAATCCAACAACCTTACCCTAACTCAACTACTTTCATTCCAAACACTCACATCAACCATCTAAGCATACTATATGCTTATGATTTTCACTTTCAAATAAGAATCAACCAACCTCTTGTTGCAAGCAAGTCCGATGGCTCTCTTTGGCAAATTAGGATCTTTTATTCATTACTTTGAATTAATGAATCTATTGCTATGTGTCCTTAATATTTGTTTGCTATGCTTGTTGTTTTCCATATTTTGCTATATATATGCTTATGCTTCTAATATTTTTCTTGCAAGAATTCCATATCTCGATTCCTTGGTGCCGTCGAACGAGGGGGAGCACACATCAAGGGGGAGCTTTCATCCCGTCTAACTTCATTTATGAAGCTAGTCGGCATAACCTTTTTGATTCTACAAAAAGGGGGAGAAGTGAATATAAACTCACTAAATACTTGTCTCAAAATTAATTTTTGATTTAATGAGTTTAGGTTTTGTAATCATCAAAAAGGGGGAGATTGTTGATATAAATAATGCCTAAAAACGTTATTAATATTTTTCGATATCTCTACGTTTTGATAATCACAAAATGTAAACTCATTAAACTAAAGATTATGACGTAAACAAGTATTTAGTTGTAAATATTCATTTTAACATCTTAATCACTTAAGGTATGAATAAACAAAATGCCTAATGCATTTTATGATCAAAGGAACATTTTCTTAATCACTAGATTTTTTATAAAATCTCATAAACATTTTATATCTTTTAGAAAATCATTTTTGGTATTAAATAAATATATTAAATCCATTATAAATATATGAATTCAAATTTTCAACCAAAAATGGCAAAAATGTTCCAGAAAAACATTCCCCAGTAAAAGACAAAAATTATAGCCGTTCAGGGGGCGGTTCCCTTAATTTACTAGGCGGCCCCCTTAATTATTAAGGGGACCGGCCACGCTCCTCCAGCTGTAATTTTTGCCTATAAATACTGGACAATCCCTGGACTTTTTCCTCACCTTTTGCACTCCAAACTTTCTGATCTAAATCTTCTCTCTATTCTTTCACACTCATTTGATCATATAATCATAAGCTTTTGTTTCCAAGTGATCCAAGCTTCATCCATTCAAGTGCAAGAGAAGAATACTTCTATCCATCAAGACAAGAAGTATTACAACTTAAGTGTGACCTCAACATCTAAGTTGTTTATGCATCATCATTTGTAAATCATTCATTCATTTGTGTATAAGTTGTGAATATTAGTTAGTTAGGTGCAAACTTAAGGAATTAGGCTAGTAAGGTGTGTAGATAGAGAAGGTGTGAAGAGATTGTGTTGTGTAAGTAGAATAGGTGTGAAGAAGAAGTGGTGTGAATAAGTAGATTAGGTGTGAAGAAGAAGTGTTGTGATTAAGTAGTGTTTAGGTGTAAAGAAGGTGTGTAACTAGTTGTGAAAAAGGTGTGAAGAAGGTGTGATAAGTGGTGTGTAAGGTTTTCTCCGCCATAAGGGAGCTTGTTGACATAGTGAAGAAAAACTCTCGAGTTAGGTGCTTGGGGAGTGGAGTAGGGCGAAGAGGTGCTTCGTAGCCGAACCACTATAAATCTCTTGTCTCGCGGTTCGATCTTTCCATCTCTTATTTTATTTACAATATTATTGCTTATAGTACTTAGTTATAATTGTTTATATTGTGCAAGACTTGAATTCACATAAGTTCATATCTAAAGTTTTTAAAGTAAACAATAATCTTAAAACCAAAGTTTTCATAAAATTAAAAAGACGTAAGACTATTCAACCCTCCCCCCTTCTAGTTTTCCACACATACTCCATACTGCTTCTCAAACATATAAAGATACATTTCCCCATTTCTTTTGTGGTCATAAGTTCACATGAGCATTTTCTTTAAGTTTTGCTTATGTGCCTAGCTATGTAAAGGCTAATCTGACTTATGTTTTTGCTAGCAGAATTGGCATATAAATGTGATGGATGTTTGGTTTTAAACTTGGTGTTTGTAAAGCTTGCAGGCATGTGTTATTGGTGTTTGTAAAGCTTGCTTGCAGGCATTATGTTTTAATTTTCTACTAGGAATCAAAGATTTGCAGATTATGAAGGTGGTTGGGTGGTGTAATAGTGGTTGTGGTGGTGGTTTGGTGGTGATGTCGTGGTGGGAGGGGATGGGGTGATTATTTGAAGATTTACCACACCGGAACTCACCACACCGAGACCCATGACAGGGAGTACACAAGTTTTGGATGGTGGTGGCAAGCGGCGGATGGTGGCGGCAGGCGATGGATGGTGGCTGCCTGGAAAATGTGATGAGTTTGGGTAGAGAGAAATGTGTAAATTATTAGAGCCACATGACCTTTTATGTAATTGACTAAAGGACGAATGGTGTAATTGTTTAGAGCCACAGGGACAATTTATATAAATTTATGTAATTAACTCTTGATTAGATCATGCTACGTCAGATTTATGGCTACAATAGCAAGATTAAGAAAGTATTTGAATCTTTTAGGGAAAAAAAAGTTGGATGCCTACAAAAGGAAAAGGTGGCAAGTTGGATATCTTTTTAGACCATTTTCCCAATATATTTTTACAACTCAATGTAATAAAAGACATCTTCTTAATCATATGGAGCTACCATTAGCGCAAAAATATAATTAAATAAATAAATAAAGAGTAATAAAAATAAAAATAATAATAAAAAAATAGTTTAACCAAATTATCTAGAGGTGAGCATGGGACAGTTTTTGGCTAAATCTAAACCTCGAACTGAAAATTTGGTTTTAAGTTTTTTTAAACCAAACCCCGCACCAAAAGTTCGGTTTGGTTTTTGGTTTTTCGCGGTTCGGTTTTCAGATATCCAAAATTTGAGTTGATAGTTTTGTGTTAGACCCATTATTTTAGCTAAGTTTCTTAAATTCGGATATCCGGAATTTCAGATAACAGTTTTATATATCCGAAATATTTATAATTTTTGAAAAACTTTTATATGAGTTCCAAAACTGACATTTCATAAAACCCAACAATTTAATAAATTTTGATCAATTTTTCGGATATTCGAATACGAATATTNAATAATAATAATAATAATAATAATAATAATAATAATAATAATAATAATAATAATAATAATAATAATAATAATAATAATAATAATAATAATAAAATAGTTTAACCAAATTATCTAGGGGTGAGCATGGGACAGTTTTTGGCTAAAACTAAACCTCGAACTAAAAATTCGATTTTAAGTTTTTTTAAACCAAACCCCGCACCAAAAGTTCGGTTTGGTTTTTGGTTTTTCGCGGTTCGGTTTTCAGATATCCAAAATTTGAGTTGATAGTTTTATGTTAGACCCATTATTTTAGCTAAGTTTCTTAAATTCGGATATCCGGAATTTCAGATAACAGTTTTATATATCTGAAATATTTATAATTTTCGGAAAACTTTTATGTGAGTTCCAAAACTGACATTTCATAAAACCCAACATTTTAATAAATTTTGATCAATTTTTCGGATATTCGAATACGAATATTTTTTGAACATCCAAACCTAAACCAAGAAATCCTAAAATGTAAGTTGAATATTTTTTCGTAAAATAATAAGATTACATAACATGTATATAAAGATAAGATGTGCGAACATATATGAACTGAAGAAAACTAACTTTACGAATTTATTATAGTGTTAGCTAAATAAATACCTATTACGAATATCTAATCTTTTAGTTTTTGGACTTTGGTGATTATTTGTATCAAAACTAATGTGTATACATCTTTTTATTAGTTTTATAAATATTAGTATGTGGCGGTTCGGTTCTTCGGTTTGGGTTTTCATATAAAACCAAAAATCGAACCAAAACTTTCGGTTTTTTTTTAAAACCAAAACCGCACTACAGGTTTTAGAATTGGTTTAGTTTTTTTAGGGCGGTTTTTTGGTTTTTTGGGTTTTGGTTCGGTTTTTCGGTTTTGATGCCCTCCCTAAAATTTATCATACTTGAGAGTAGTGATTGGCATGACTAATTGTCATGCCTAAGAGGGTCTTCATACATTTGGCAAGATCAAGGTAACCTTGAGGAAAAATAAGCAGCGACAATGTATATTAGTACTAATTTGTTTGTATGTGTATTTAGTTTATTCTTTTGTATATATTAGTGTAAGTAAGAGTGAAGAAAGCTTGTGGATTAAATTATAATTAAGTATTTAAATAAGAGAAATGCTAGACCCACTCACAAAATCAACACAAAAAATCGACTCGTTGATGTATCAGCGGGTGATTGGTTTAATAAAAGAGATGAAAGAGAAACTGTTACAAAATGCACCAATCACCCGCTGACGTCAGCGAGTGGATTTTTTGTGTAGATTTGTGAGTGGATCTAGCATTGCTCTTTAAATACTCGATAGATTGTATTGACATTTATAACTAAAGTATTTTTGTCAAAAAATATTACTTATTTTGTAAGATTTGATGTTTTTAAGTAAGACGAAAGTTTAATAGTTTTCTCTTTATACGTAGTAAAAATTTGGTAAACATGTTTGCACTTGTATAAAACAATGAAGGCCGGGAAGTGTAATATAGTTTTTTAATTGTCTTGTTTTGAAAAATATATTGTTATGTACTAGCAGGGTACTCAAGCAATATGGCGGCGGGTATCCTGTGATTATATTTTGCGGCGAGCAAATGTTATTCCGGCTCAAATAAGCAGATAATGAGAAAGAGATTGCTCCATCGAAACTTAGGATCGCTAAATCTATTGTGTGTGAAGTATGATTAGTTTGTGTTGTAGCTTTTTTGATTTTTTCATAAACCATGAGTCCTTTTTATATTAAGATTTCATAACTGAGATTTTAATGTATATCAATAACTTTTTTTCAGTTTTATATTTCACAAGTACTGATATGTGGTTACACATTTTTTCCCGTTAGATCACTTATTTGATCATTAATATGACAGTTACAAGTTTTGAGGTTTCAAGTATTGATCAAGTTTTGAAATCTTTTCATAAAAAGCAAGTTTAGTAGTCTGAATTTTTAAGCCTTGCTATTTATGGAATAGTCCCAAATTCTTCATATATTAGTAGAGATATTATTATCAATAACATACTACGAGCTAATATATAAGTATAACTAGGTTTGCTCATCATTAACAAGTGAATAGACAAAGTTACCACTGTGTTTTTCCCCATTTAAGTTTGATCTTAATTTTTCTCTTCCAAATACAAAATCAAATCCACTTTGCTCATTATTAAAGTGAGTGAACAAAAATATCCCTCTATTTTTACACTTTTGAATTTGTTATTGTATTTTTGAAAATGAAGCATAATCAAACTCAGATTTATAAACCCGAAGTTAATCAGTAAAAATCTAGGTTTGATTTACTGATTAATTATGTATTTCAAATGAGGTTTACGGATCTCCTCCAAAAAATTTTAAAGCATATCAAAATACAATGAAAATTCATAAGGGTAAGCACACAAAGAAATTTTTGTCCATTTACTTTTTGTAACTAGATGGGTACTCGCGTGTTGTGGCAGTGGGTACCTGTGTAATTAAATTTTCCGACAAGCAAATATTTAACATTTCAAGCATCAAATAATTTGATCACTTTTAAATGATCATTTTTAGACTTAAGAGAATATAGCATAATACCTGCGCAAAGTGGCGGGAACCAGATGGTTTAAAACACTTTTTGATTTTCTTGAGATTTGCTACTGATAGATGACGGTTTTCGATGATTCTCAACTATTTTCGGTAGTGGTGTAAAAGATTGGGAAAATTGGATACGTGGGAGTGGTGAAAAACATGATTTTCACATATTTTGAGAGAAATGTGGTAGCTTTTCAGTTTACCAATTTTGATATATGTATTTTTTTTTAAAAAGCTTCATGGAGCATCATAATTAAGTTAACGTAAGATTGAGTTTGTACAAATTTATAGATATGAAAAGTTATATGACCTTAATTATGAGCAATTCAATGACCAATTAATAGCATAGGAGTACAAATTTATAAATAACGAGGCAGTCAGAACCCGTGCTACGCACGGGCTGAGCATCTAATTGTTAATCGTGTATTCTTTATGGATATAGGCGAGTGTATACTTAAGTATTGTTTAGTATGTTGTATGAAATGTTTTAACTTTGTTGTATAAAAATTTAAAAATGTTTGATGTTGTTTGTTATTAAGTTGTGATGATACTTGTCTATTAGATGGTGTTTGCTTGGTAATATGAAGCACACGGCGTCTATCTTTTTTTATTAAGTTTGTAAGTTGTGATTGTAACACATCTTTCATAAGTATGACATTAGTTGTTTGGTGATTTTTATATTGAATCTTTTTATAACATATTAGTATTTATTTATATATACCACAATGGTGGTACTACACATTAACAACTTAAACCCATTTCAATTATCACTACCCCATAGCTACTTTACACATTAGCTAACAAAAGAAGGTGGTGATAAACAAAATAGAAATCTTGCAACATAAGTCATACCCTACAACCATCAATCATTACATTAGTGGTCAAAAGATAAGTTCGATGGTTTTGTTTCAAAAGCTAAGCCTTTATACTACATTATCAATCTTTAAGCTTCTTTGTTGGACTTCCTTTTGTGAGTCTATCCACAAACTCCTTCTTTTTTGGAATCAGAGCCTTCTTGTAGAAATTGTTTGACTCGGGAGATCTTCATCACGAAATGGCAGGGATCTTTTCGAAGCACTGCACTCTTTAGAACCTTACTCGAAGCTGCTTCAAGTCCATGAAGCATTTTTATCTCATCCACGGTATCATCAAGGAAGTATTTTGCCATGGTTGGGTTTTGGCTAACGGTGCATGAATACAGTTTTGCTATCCCTTGTAACAACAGGCTCACTACTGAACTCAATATCCTTTCAAATATGTTTTCATCAGACTGATCATCTCCTATGCATAACATGAAATCAAAAGACTTCTCCTTAGTTTGCATACTTGCAATGGTACTTTCCACAACGACTCCATTGCTCACACCCTGCATGTAGCAACTGATTTAAATGCTCTTTTTCTTTATGATTCAAATTTGATATATAACTTGCTAATCATCAAGGAAGGAATGTATATCATATGTGTTTAATTGCAAATCTGCAATGTAAATGCTACACAACTAATTGCCAGCTAACATATATTGTTTTGACCACCCTCCAACTAAACTTACTCACTCCATATCATTTGACTTATTATCAATCTTCTAACGGTAATAAAAAATCTTTGTCTTTTGCCTTTGATTTATTAAAAAACAAACAGCTTGTGGAATTTTACTTTTAAAGTTTATTAGAAAATTTTGTTGTCGTTCAATAGAATACATCTGCATATCTACTTAGGTGTAAATAAGCACTTGCAATAAGTAGTTAGCCACATGCTTATTATTTAGGAGGCAGTTAATTAGTTAAAAAAAAGCAACCCAACCACCTGAATACTAATTTTCATCCTTACCAATTTAGAATTTTCATCCATAACAACGTCTATTTAATGGGAATGAATGTGTAAGACAACATACATAAGATATGAAATTGATCGTAATGTTACCTGTGGGTTGACTGCAATGATTTGATGCTCTCGTTTGATGACCACGGGCTGATTGGCTACACATTTTCTGTTACGTAAAGAATAGGTGATTCTTCTTCCAATAGATCGTACATGGAGACAACGTCGATCCATAGATGGGTAGTGAACCTTTCTTTTATTTTTTGGTAAATTAGAAACTGCATTATTTACAGAGCAGAATATAAATTATAATACAAATAAAAAGCAAGAACTCGCGACAATGTATTACCTCATCGGAAGGAGATGTTGCACACTCTCTAGTTAAATCGTGAGGCAACAATACTTGGGTAGATAGGTTAGCGAGCACCGCCAATATTAGCTTTTGTAAATTGTTTATGTTCTCTGTAGATGGAAATGCAAATTCACCCAATTCAGTATTTTGGCATCTATGGCGCGTGCTCATATTTTTCTAATGGATTTCTAAAAATAAAGCAAACACTTGTTGGACAGAACATTGGCAATACTGATCTTATTGAAATAAGAGTTAAAGCTAAAGGTTGCAGTTTTGTTATAGGAAGTGGGTCAGAAGCTATTAGTATGACTTACTTAGGGATAAATATTCTTAATATACACAAAGAATATAGAACCACATCATCTTTCTGAATTTTCTAATGTCACGTATTAAAAGATCAAAAAATGAACCTGCACAATAACAAAGAACTGAATTTCCATATTTCAGCAGTCATTTGGCATCCTAAACATGCTATTAAGGGCTGTTTGGATAGCTTAATTTCAGCAGCCCTTTAGGTGTCTTGACACGTTAATAAAGGTTGTTTGGATAGCTTATTTTCAGAAGCCCTTTAGGTGTCTTAGACATGTTAATAAGGGTTGTTTGCATAGCCTATTTCACCAGTCACTTGGTTTCCGAAACATGTTATTTAGGGATCTTTGAATAGCTATGATTATTTATAGTAGATTTTGTATGTACATATGAAACACTATACTAACTTAATAAAATATGCGACATACCTGTAAGGGTTTCATTCCTAGTGGCTGAAGTTGGATAAATCCAACACACCCTCTGAACCACACCCTTTGAACCACGGTTCCTGAATCACAGCCCCTGAACCGCGGGCCTTGAACCACACCTATTGAACAAAAATCAATAGGCTTATTATCATTTCACTTCCCTATAAATATCGGGCTTATTATCAATTTTGCGGCTGTAACCGGAAAACGCCAACCCTTTACCCATTTACTTTTAGTAACTATCTCAAAGCATAGAATTTATACCTGAAACTTATTCTGAAACTAAAGTAACATCTGGGAACACGTTAGAATTTGTCTAGTAGTCCTTTGCAAAGTCACAACTAATCACTTTCTAGTAGTCATTTTAGCAAAAACGGGTGAAGTTGGGTTATGTTTCATTGACAATAGGTCAAGTGGTTCAAAAGTGGACAAATGTATATTCAGGAGTTTATAACGCGCTCAATATTCGCAAATTACTGGATCAATATTGCGTCAAGCATATTAATTACTATCAGTTAGCCCATGACTATAAAAGTGTAGCCTGGTCGAACTGAACCTGCTTGCTCTGCCCTATATTTTTACCCGTTATGATAAATTTGAAAAACCTAGCCGTATTGCCACTAATTTCAGAAAAGAACAAAGGGTTTGTACCAATTCTAAATCAAAGTACCTTGTGACTAAATGCCATAAGTTCTTGTCTCTGCTGTAGATGGATTTCTTGGTCACGGAACACGTACCTTGTGTTTCTTGGAATATGCAATAGCATCTTCCTTTTCCATTAAATCCTATTCCCTCCAAGGAGCAACGACTTGAATATCAAGATTAAGAGAAAAGAACGTGAGTTTAAAATGCACTTGGATCATGAATTAAAAATTAGGGGTCTAGTTCATTTTAGATGTAACCGTACAGCTATTCTTAAGATATAACACATCTTTTACGGGGAAAATAAATACACCCTGTTTTAAAATGGGTCTCTGGAAAAGGACCCTATTTGATCTTTCTATTCCATCTAATATTACTTACAGAATTCAACGGTTGGGATGCTTGGATGCGCGTTTGTCACAACATTCTGTTCTGGTCTTCCAAAAACAACACATCTGGCTTCTTCATTGCCTCGCCCCTTTGTAGGATTTCTAAAGCTTACATGATTCTGGTGAGTTTGTCATTAGAAAATTCCAATTCCAAACACAATGTTCATAAACTTATGGCAAGCAGCTTATCAAATTATATGTAACTATTGCCATTTTATAAGTAACCATTATAAATTTATGAAACATTGTCAAACGTCAATATACAAATAAACATAAGACTAATTAGAAACTATTTTAAAATACACAAAATCCTAAAAATGAGTACAAAATCACCTTGATTCGGAATCCTTTTGCAAATTTGTAATTCCAGCACACCTAAATCCCAAGAATCTAGTCTGCACATAAAAATTTGTGAATTTTTGAAACACTTTAACAACTTCATTGAAACAGTCATGAACAACCCCTATATGCGCAATAACTAATAATCATTTATGAAGAAGTTACAATATATAAGAAGCTATCCTAACAAATTGCATTAACCAATTCCAAACATGCTAGTTGATATCAAAAGGACAGGTAACCAAATTTCTTGATGCAATCCATCTAAAAGCTCAAATTTCTTGAAATCTAAGCATAATTTTTCACTGATGCATAAATACAAACACTTGGTATGCATAAATAGTAAACGTCAAAATTAACACCTTAATTCATCAGATAAACTAACACAATTAAAAAAAAACCCATATATTTTCATAGTTTTCTTTTGCAATACCCAGTCGCATTCTGAATTTTGAGTGTCATGTGTGAATGTGTATTTTAAGTGTTGTGGGTTTATTTGTGGAAGAAGCTTGGGATACAGATGGTTGGAATACAGATCAGCCCATTGATATTCAGCTTGGTGGTTACATTTAATTGCTGGAAAAATGAAGAGGCAAGAATTAACTCTCGATGAATACTAAAGGACTACAACTTGTTTCTAACTCTAAAACCTCTATCATCATAACTCCACATTAAATTTTGGGACTCAATCTTATAGTATTATAGATAAGATAGTGCTTTTAAATTATTTCAATAATATTAATATGGATGCTACAAATTTGTGATTTTTTCAATAATATTAAGATCATGTTATAAATAGTAAGTGTGTAACTTAATTTTTTTTAAGACTATTATAAAACAAAGATCTCAAATGCTTTATAGTAATTTATGATAAGTATAAAAAGAAGGTCACATTAATAAATCAATTTGTAGCAAGTCAACTCATAAAAGTACATATGAGAATATGTTATTAAGGCATTTTACAAATTAAAAGGGTAGCCATACAGAGATATTTTTGTCCATTCAATTTTTATAGTCAACAAAGTTAATCACATTGATACATTAATTTGTAATAAGTTTACTCATAAATGTAGACATGAAAGTATATATAAACAGTAAACACATTTAACAAATGTGAATGATAAAATAAGAATAATAATAAAATTGAGAATAAGAATACAATTTTAATATACTATCACAATTACATGTTATTCGTGAATTTCATGTTGCTAATTAATTTAGTTAGTCATAAATCATATAAATATTTCAAAATTTTAAGCAATCAATTAATCTTTTGAAAAATATTTTACCATCCTTGCGTAGACTTAGGATTAAATGAGAAGAAAATTTAAAATAAGAAGAATGAGAAATAAATATAGCCACACATTAGAGATGCATTGACTTGAATTAGATGCATCTCTAATCTTTTAGATGCACCATAATATATTTTCTAGCAAAAAATTAGATGCATATACATATATTAGATGCATTTCATCAAGTTAGACGAATTCTATGTATTTTTTGTCCACTGCGGGTCAAATTTGTTGCTAGTACTACTTTGCATCGTTTTCAATTCAAAATCACTTTCGAAACTAATCGGGACGCATTTAAATGAATAGAGATGCATCTAATTCAACTCGATGCATCTCAAATGTGTTGTTATAGTTATTTCTCATCCTTCTCATTTTAAGTTTTCTTCTCACTGGATCCCTACTCCCTTGCGTATAACTTTTAGTCCATAAATAATATGTCTGTTTGTTGTTGTATAAATAACTTGTTTTAAAATCTCTAATTCTTTCGTCTCAATTTATTACAATGTTTTATCATAAGTTTTCTAATAATTAAGAAGATCAACATAGATAAATAATAGGATTTGCTAAGATGCTTATGGTGCACAAGTGTAAACAGATGGAAATAAATTTCAATCAAATTATAAATCACATTTAATTATTGAGACATTTTAAAAAGGGGTATTTGCATGTATATCCTTCCAAAAATTAAAAATTATATATATTGAAATTAAGCTTATAATTGCATATATATCCTTCTAAAATAATTAATAAGTCATATATATTCAAATTAATTATTTATATACATTTAAAACTCATAAATACATAATAAACATCATTTAATTGTAAATTCACCATTATGCCCTTGTTCTTGCCACTAACCACCAAAATACATCAAGAATCAAGATTCAAAAAATTCCACAAGCCTTTTTATGTCACCCAAATTCAACAGAACCTTCGTAGACTTCGAATTATTTTGTTGTCTCCTAAATGAAGTAATGATAAACTATGTCAATATTAATGCAATTATATAATATTGTTTCAGGGTTAGTGGAATATAGCGAAGTTAGCATAACGGTATTGCATTAACAGATGGAACATTTTGTATAGGATTGAGAATTAAAAAGCGAAAGGAACCAACTGACTTAGCTCAATTGGCCACCTGAGTTTCTTCTGGAGTTTGGGGAGAAGTTTTACCCCGGTTCGAGTCTCGCAAGTGACAAAGAAAATCCGGATTTTCTTCTTAGTGCGAAGCCGTGAGTTCTAGGGGTTTCCCTTCGCGGGTCTCTCCTAGTGATTCGGGTCCCGGGGCCTGCCCGTTTGGATAGTGTGGTGCCGTTAAAATAAATAAATAAATAAATAAAAAATAATAAAAAAAATAAAACCCGAAAGGGTTCATTTGTTTTCACTATTCTGGTTTCCTCCAAGGATACTCTGTTGCAAGCCATATGTATTACATATCTTAAATGTCATAACAAATCATGTAAAGTGAAATAGTTCTGGGAATTTTTTTCATAAGATTTGTGGGTTTGATTATAATCCAAATTTATTATAGTATGCCTACTATAAACAATTAAAATTAGGCAGTGCCAAACAATCATGTGGTTGAAGATGATCAATATTCAGTAACAAATAAGAAAAAAGAATATCTAGGTAAACTAATACAATACACGACAATAAAATAAGAAAAGCTATCGTAGTTACATGGATGAGTAATTCGACGTCTATGACAGGAGAATACAGTCATAGAAGAAAGACATTGGTGAAAAGAAGGGTATAATTGACAAATTAGAATTAAATGATAATTATCTTATATGTAGAGTTTTATAAAATATTTTAATATTTGATTTAGATATATATGATATATTAAATATTAAATGTTTAAGAAGGATATGTATGTAATTATGATTTTAAGTTGGATACATACGTAATTATATGTTTTTGAAGGGATATACATGCAATTCTTTCTAAAAACAAAGTTAACGCTTTTGATCTTTAACCCTATTGAAGATAGTTGATAGAAGAGAGTTAATGTAAAGAAGTCAGCATTGGACGGTTGGGAGTAGAAGCTAGAAGGCTAGATGCATGCTTTAATGCTCAGAAATCAAAAGTAGATCAGCTACTTTTGGCAATGTTGCGTATGCTTGATTACATATGTGATTAATTAACAGAGTAGAGGTGTCAAGAATCTAAGGCTACCCGCAATGGGGTTGGTCGACTCTCGGTTGACTTTCGGTCCTTCTCGGTTGCCCCTACTGCTGCAAAGAGGGTTGGTGTTGGTCGTTTGACATTTCGGTCGAGAACTCGNATTCTCTCTATACACTTTTACACATTTAATCTACAAAATGTCTTCCTATCTATTCTATTATACATCTTCGGACGATCAAGATGAAGTTAATAGTGAGCTTGCGTTTTTTGCGGAGGCCTCTAGTGTGGTTATTGAAGCATCAAAGCCAAAATCTCACAAACTTCAAATAGACAGGGATCGTTATGGTGCTCATGATCGTTTTGTGGCGGCTTACTTCTCCAAACACCTACTGTATGACGATGCAACATTCCATACGCGGTTCCGAATGAGCTTAAAACTATTCACACAAATTGTTCGAGAGGTAACCGATCATTCCCCTGATTTTCAAAAAAGACATGATTTTACGGGAATAGTTGGGATTTCCTCATTGTTGAAGTGTACTTCCGCAATCCGGAAAATGGCATACGGAGCCGTTCCTAATGACCTGGACGAATATCTGCAAATAGGTGCTGATGCGGATAATTGTAAACACAATAAATTTTACAATCCTCCTAGGCAGAGTACCTAACATTGTAGTGTAGTATAGGTAAGACACGGGGGATTGATCGTTCTCTTGGAAAATAGTGAGGTAGGCTCGAAGTGTATGACTAATTAAGTCTAAGGGTTGAGGGAATATTATTTTTGGTCTTTTATATTTTATAAGAAAGCAAGTAAAAATAGCAGGTTTTAAAGGGTTTGGTTTTTAAACTAATAATAAAATTAAATTAAACTAATAACGAGAAAAGTAAATTGGTGGAAACTGATATAGGTAAACAAACGTGCTCACTTAATCATGCACTACTCCCTAGTTGAATTCTCTAACTTATTGCCATGTCACCCTCGTTAGTGTAATATGTAAATATTCCCCTAATTCAGCAGCGGGTTGGTCAATTCCGCTATCTACGTGACAACCTAGGCAAGTGTTACCTACAGACACGCTTTCGCCCAATAGTGAATCACGCTCAATAAAATACTTAAGAAGAATATACACTTAGTCGACTTATGGTTATGAGAGTACCCTCTAATTCTAATCACGTTTCACTAGACGTCTAACTATGGTATAGGATACAACTAGTATTCTAATGCTTAACGCACACACCACTAACAAAAAGCAATAATATTAAATACTACAACTAGGTTTCATGCAATTATAAGCAAACAAAAATTAATTTAGCCTAGCATGTATAACACTCCCATTTTAGGAACGCAGCGGAATACAATATGGGGTGCTATTTATCAGTCACATAGTACAAGTATAGTAAACAACTTTAAAACAAAGTTATGTTTAAAACTTCACATTTGATAATTTATCAGAATTGAGGTCCCAAAAGTTTAACATAAGTTTAGAAATACATTAATTTAAAAGTTGAAGTCATTATTGAATGAAAATTTTATTTAAGCATGAGCCATCAAGTAGATATCCATTTCTTTGCGCCGCCCATCCAAGCATAAGCCACTTACGGACCTGAGAAAATACATGCTAAAAAGTCAACACAAAGGTTGAGTGAATTCATAGAGTTTAATAAGTAATAAGTTGAATACAAGATTTCAAGTTTGAAATACGATGAGCTACGTTGTTATACGCCCATAATTAAGTTGACATGTAACAAATACAAGTCGGGAAATAAGATTTATAGCATTGAGCTCATGAAACCGAACCTTAACCTAGATTTAATAATTGCCCCGGTAGGGTAATATTTGCCATTTACCACATATTTCTCAATATTATGTGACCGTTGAAAGATGAGCGCTACTCATTCGGCCAGGCTGGTCAATGCCCAATATGCATATTCATAATACTAGCGTTTCCAACGAAATTAACGGTTCATGATGGGGACTTAATTGGCAAGAAATACTCAATGTCAGATGTCTATAAATTATGTAATCGGGTCCAGCATACCATAAAGTACTTGTATTCAGTTTGTAAAACTAGCATGTATCCCCCTCGCGAGGTTTAATAAACGTTTAAATAAGTAAAAGCGAGGCTATGAACTCACCTGGACAAAGGAAATAGCACGGAACAAGCAAGTGAAGAAAATAGCCGCGAAAGTTCTACGATGAACCTAAATAGATATACGCTTGTCTTAGGTTTTTGAAAATAAACATTGATGTAACTCAGCTATATATAAGTTATTATCTTACCTACGCTTGGTACATAATTCCTAAATATATCAAGTGTTCAAAATAAAGTTTTAAAGATATAATCATATGAGTTTTTGAATCCTTTATACTTTTTAAGTCAAAGCTGTTAACATTTTTATAATTTACGCAACTTAGAAAATCCGTTACTTGTAAACCGTAAGTTAAAAATTTAAGTTCTTTATATCCCCGGAAAGGTATTCATCTGTACTAACAAGTTTTGTGGGTCACACTAAGCTAAAAATTACACAACATTAGTAAAACTATCAATTTACCCATACTATCCAGTACATCAGCTGTCAAAAATACAACAGTCTCACGAAAGTTGCGATATCTAGAGTTCTACAAGTCCAATTAATTCCCCGTTTTCGGCTACGTTTAAGTTAAGATGTTATCTAAAACTTTTACGTTTTGAGTAACAGTGGGTTATTCACAAAAAAAATGACTTTTATAGGTCTCGAATCTGTTACTCAGAATCTGACTTGTTTCACGAAAATATTTCTAGTTTAATCATCGTAATGAGTTATTCGATGAAATACCCGTCAAAATGACCACAAGACATAGGCCTACAACCCCATATTTTTAGTTTAGTCTCAATGTTTATTGATTAGTACAGTCTATTCCGTTTTTACCCCTGGTCCAGATTCACAGTTTGCATGTTTAGTCCTTTAGGGTTTTCTTAGTGATCTAGCCTATGTACCAAGTATAACCAAGCAAGATAACTTATATAATATACAAATACATCAAGAAATAATATATTTACAGAAATGAAAATGAAATGGGAGTGATTGGTATCCTTACAAAATTTGAAGAACAAGAAGGAACAACAAGAACAAGAACACTAAACCTATATTAACCCAACAACACTTGCACCTATTCTTTAACCCATGTCAACCAAATTTTTAACCACCAAAACCCTTTGTAAAAACTTGAAAATAACAGCCTCTTGACCCTTGAAAATCATTAGAATAATCACTAATAAAACCCTTGAAGATGAAGACTTTGAGGAAGAAAAGAACCAAGAACAATGCTAGCACCAAAAGGCCTTCATTCTTGGATAATCTTGGAATAGAAGAATCAACTAACAAAGATGCTTATGAGCTTGAGGAGCGACGAAAATTTGAGAGGAAAAACAGATTTTTGGAGTGCAAGAAGTTGGTGATATGATCTAGGTTGGTTATTAAGACAATATATATGTCATGGAAGGTAGTCGAGTACATTTGTCTCTCAAAAGAGACAAGTGTGGGTGTAATATCCTCCTTGGATGCCACCTAAGGGAGTGGGAAAGAGTTAGTGGAACTCTTGTGATTACATTGGGTATAGATGTGTTATAGAGTGTAGTTTTGATCCCGGTAATTAAAACGTGGAGTTTTTAAGACGCGTAACGTAGTACCGGGTAGTAATAATTTTCAAAACTTTTGAAAATATTAAAACTTGATATCATAACCTATTTTTAGTAATTTAGATGAGTGGTGAGTTTATCGGAAGGTTTAAACATAGTGAAAACCGAAACCGTGAGTTGAAAACGCGTTTGGTGACACCGGTTCTTGATAAAAGTGACTTAAACTATAAAAATGAAACGACAAGTATAAAACTCACTTGTAAACATGAAAATAGGTTAAAATGCATAAAATATGTAAGATTATCATAGTCTAGGGTTGGTTCACATTGTTAAAACCATAAAACATAAATTTAAATCGCGTAAAACGTAAAAGGTGCAAGGTTTACGTAAAAATGGAAAAAATGAATTATGACTTTTAAAAGAGGATTGTAAGGAACCGAAAATACATAAAGAGTGTAGAGTTGGCGTAGCCAAGTATTGGTTGAATTAACTTGAACGTGACACGACGTACGCGAATAACTTCCGACGAAGTTAATTATAAAAAAAAAGAATTGTTAAATAATAAAAATATTATAATTAGTGACATGAAATTTACGAAATGTCACAGTATGTTTGATCGAAGAGAAGAAAGACAAATAATCACACAACACATAGACATATTGTAATGATTTATAATTGAATAACTTATCTTTAATGAAACATGGAAATATTGGTAATAGCCTACAAAAGCTGAGAAATTTGATGAGTGTGTAAATACTCATCATTTTGGTACCATTTAAACTGCCAAAACATACAAAAACACTCAAATATGCATCAAAATACTGGAAAATATCCCAGGGTTGTGTTTTATATGTTTTAGATGCAAAATGTGTAAAAACAAATGAAAAACATGCAAAGTTTGCATAATTGGCAGTTTCAGTCCCTCAACTTTCACAAATTGGCAAAACTAGTCCCTGAAAGTTTCAAATGAATAAAAAGTCAACTTTAGTCCTTGGGAAGTCAAACTTATTCACAAATAGTCCCTGGACAAAAGTTTACACAAATTGGCAATTCTCACCCCTCAAGTTTCAAAAATGGCAAAATTAGTCCCTGGGTATTNTCATCATTTTGGTACCATTTAAACTGCCAAAACAAACAAAAACACTCAAATATGCATCAAAATACTGGAAAATATCCTAGGGTTGTGTTTTATATGTCTTAGATGCAAAATGTGTAAAAACAAATGAAAAACATGCAAAGTTTGCATAATTGGCAGTTTCAGTCCCTCAACTTTCACAAATTGGCAAAACTAGTCCCTGAAAGTTTCAAATGAATAAAAAGTCAACTTTAGTCCTTGGGAAGTCAAACTTATTCACAAATAGTCCCTGGACAAAAGTTTACACAAATTGGCAATTCT
>LBNU01029356.1:56432-100159 GCA_014162995.1 Artemisia annua
ATATATATATATATATATATATATATATATATATATATATATATATAATTTTAATTTTCCAAAAAGTGTTTAATTACCTTTAGAATTTTATAAAATTTAGTTTTCCCCCGTAAACCTTTTAATTTTAGTAGTTGTTTTTAAATCTCGGGATTAGCTCGGGATTTTACGTTTAATTTTACGTTTAAACTTGCGTGCTTCATTTACGTGTGCTATTTACGTGTTTACTTGTTATTTTAATTAATTGTAGTATTAAAATCAACACATTCCCTTTTATTTCACTTTTCTTTACACAAATTCACAAATCGTTAACTACGGTTCCATTCACCTTCACACAGACTACGACCCGAGTATTTCTTATTTGTTGAGAAATTACTTGGATATATACTATACTATTCACGATACATCACTTATTATGCCTAAAGTTTCCCTCCTATATGTTGTAAAAAATTTTAAATTTGGCGCTAAAATTGCCCTAACAAATATTTCTCTTAGTTTTATTACACATCTACCATTAAACAAACAAAAATCAAGCGTAATTGCATTTTTTAAGGTGTCTTCATTTACCCCCTTACACTTAAACCGAACATTGTCTCCAATGTTCACATAAAAGATGTAAAAGTAAAGAAAATGAAAGAATGAAACAAATACTCCCCTGATTCGTTTGATGTGGATCGTGCGGTAACATGGTTAGATCTTCTTCCAAGATGATGTGATATCTTCAAGATTAAGGCGACGCCAAAAACCTGATGTCATGAACTAAATGCCATGGTCATCTTCTTGTCCAATATAACATGTTAACCCTGAGAAAACAATCTAGGCAAACTGTTAGGTCACCATATTGTAAAAACAAGTATTGAAATGATAGAAATAAGATGAGAAATAGAGTTTGGTTGATTAGATCAAATATGAAGAATAAAAGTGCAAGAGTTTCCTTATGATATTGAAATAACCAACAAGAGAAAGGTTTACATGATGTTCCTATTTATAGGAGAGGAGCTAGGGCAACATCCCTTTCTCCTTCCTTTCTCTTAGACGTATGGGCTTAAGGCCCATTGGACGTATGATGGACTTCATACGTTTACATGATTAAGTAAATATTCTAGCAACCTATTACAAATGATGAAATAACCGAGACTTGATAAACTTAGGTTCTAACAATCTCCCCCTAAGGATCGGTTGTTGAAGAAGTGATGTAAGTCACGGTCATTTGAGGTTGCTTGACGTATTTTGTCTTTGCACTTTAGTTGTGGCATTCATAGCTTTTGACGTCTTCAAAAATGATTAGTAGAAATGATTCATCGTTCTTTGTTCTTTATCTTTACTTGATGAGATAGTGATCAATCTGATGTGGTAATCTGCCATTCGTCACATTCTTTGACTCCAGTGGATCTGCATCATTCCGACATGCTCATGCATCTTTGACGGTTGAAACTTTCATAAGTGAGGAGCTCTCTTTTCATATGTGAAGATTTTTTGTGTAGACGTAGAATCCTACTTTAGACGGTGTATTGCCTAAGATCGTTTGTCTTTATCACTTTGTAGATTCTTTTGAAATGGAATCTATCTTTGACATTCATGTTGCTTCGATCTTTCATGAAAGCTTTCATTTTGTTGAGATGTAAGTATGAGCATGTGGAAGCCGGTGTTCAGGATGGTTGTTGTACCTGAAATGAAACAGTTAGCAATAAGACATCCGGTACTTACAGGTTTGGAGTTAGAATTTGTCAACAGCATAGTGTGAAGACTCCTTCTAATCCTTACCAAGGCCGTTCCTAATCAGATACCCTCTAGAGGGCTTACACAGACATGCATACGCACACCCACGATTAGGTGAGTCGCTGGAGATCACCCCACGACTGTAGACCGTTTGAGACCATCGAACACACTAAGCGTAATCCACAAGGAATCCCCGAGGTGACCTGCTGTCAGGGCTGTTTGTTGTTGACCCTGGCAGGATTTCCATTCAATCATTTGAGAAGTACATAAGTAAATCCCTCATAAACGTTCAAGGCAGATTGCTAAGATCTGCGAAGGACTCGATAATTTACACTTAGTGTCCAATGATGCAAGATACTTAGTGTAGAAGATTTTTGTGTTCCTAAAAGATCTTTTATGTTATCTCGTGGCTCTAGACTCGATAAGTGCACATTTGGTTTCCTATGCGGAGGCATGGAGCAGAGGGCCTCCTGTTTCACTATCAATCATCTCTAATAGACGATTGATAGATTACAATGGTTCCCCGTGAGAATGAAACAAACATCTTTTGANTTAGTGTAGAAGATTTTTGTGTTCCTAAAAGATCTTTTATGTTATCTCGTGGCTCTAGACTCGATAAGTGCACATTTGGTTTCCTATGCGGAGGCATGGAGCAGAGGGCCTCCTGTTTCACTATCAATCATCTCTAATAGACGATTGATAGATTACAATGGTTCCCCGTGAGAATGAAACAAACATCTTTTGATAGATGCCTGAGTGGCTAAGAAGGTTTAGGTGCATTGCGTCACTGGGTCCATGACGTCTTTTATCTTCAATACCGGTGTCGCCTTAGCAACGACCAGTAGCATATGAATTGAACCCAGTGTCTGACCTATGGTTGATAAAATGGAGGGCTATTTCTTTTCACCCTTTTCATTCATTTTCTTTTTAATTCTTCAACCCCTTCTTTCTCCTTTCATTCTTTTCTCCTTTTGTTATATCATACCTAAGGACTCCTAATTACTAACTATTGGTGATGTCCTTGGGTAGATCCCTCCGGTTTAGGCGGATCATAGGACGGTTTTTCCTATCCTTAGTCACCTTGTAACTNCATATGAATTGAACCCAGTGTCTGACCTATGGTTGATAAAATGGAGGGCTATTTCTTTTCACCCTTTTCATTCATTTTCTTTTTAATTCTTCAACCCCTTCTTTCTCCTTTCATTCTTTTCTCCTTTTGTTATATCATACCTAAGGACTTCTAATTTCTAAATATTGGTGATGTCCTTGGGTAGATCCCTCCGGTTTAGGCGGATCATAGGACGGGTTTTCCTATCCTTAGTCACCTTGTAACTCCATAACTATCCTATTGATGCCATTAAACCAAATCATTGAAAATCTCTCAAAGTGTGTAAGAGTGTAAAACTTTTTGTTAACACTTTGAGGTTTAGGATTTTATATGAAATACTCCCCCTCAACATATGCTCATGATTATTTTCAGAAATTTGCATATGTGGAAAGAGTTGGCACTTTTTGAATTGATCCACTCTTAATAGTCATGTACCCGAGGGATACGTTTATGTTGCTTAGTTAAAGGGATGCATTATCAGCTTTTAGGTGATAACTAGCCCTAATAACTAACTTGATGTTGTTAACATTCCTAAAAGGAAGTTAGACCCGTCAAAGTAAACAACTAGAAAGAGTTTCTTGAAACGGTGCTTTCTAATCGGATAAATCCTTTCGAATTCAGACATTTGTTGTTTCGTCAATTAGTGAGTCAATTCTGAGTCGAGCTCGTACGAGATAAGACTTTTTGACATCATATTTTAATCACTTTCTTTTTCTCCCCCTCAAAAATAGCATATCAAATGTTGTTTTTGTAAACTGTTTTGATTAAAATATGCCTTTTTGAGTCTTATGGGGAGAGATCAACAAGATTTGAAGATTTAAGAACGATGTTTAGTTTCAAGTACTCCCCCTCAACAAGTGATTACTTATTGAGGTGTAATACTTGTCTTTTGAGCAGATTTGAAAAATACTGAAAGGTTTGATTAAATCTACTCAAAAGTAAGAAGCTTTCGCTCCTTATATTAGGATTGTGGCACTGATGCGTACCACAGGGTCCTTCCATTACAGAGTGTGGGTTGTACACTGTTATGTGTGCACAAGCCTTAGTAATTACAAATCAAACAATATTATAAACATATTGAAAATTTTGTACCAGAAGTATGGGAGCTGAGCTAAGCATCGAAGACTGTGAACTTTGAATCAGGTCGGCGAAATGTCAAGACCGGAAATGATGGTCGAACACCGATATAGCTTTCTAACCTTCTGATCTGTTGTCGTCGATATAGCCTTTCTTCAATCGTATGGACAAAGTTTCTGATCATTCTGCGTCCATTAGCTTTCCACCTCGTTGCTCTTCCCTCTTTCAGCCTCTTCTTTTCATCCTCCAATCTTTCTGCTAACCCATTACGAACTCGTTGAAGTGTGACATCACAAAACTTCAGAATCTCATCGAACCTCATGAAACGAAGCAAATTCTTGCTGTTGAGGTAGATGACTCCAAATGCCGGTTGTTGTACGAGAGAGTATTGTGACATCCCGGTGATTTCAGGAATCAAGAGTTGTGGTGCAGTAAGGTTGATGGTGTTCTGATAACTTTCTACTCCCAGCTGAAGATCTTCCACTCTTTCTTGAACAATTAATCGTCGGATGTGAAGTAGGAGAGATGCGATGAAGTTGTACTGTGTGTCTTGTTCAAAGTTGAGCAGCTTTCCTTGAACTTTCAGTAGATACATATCTTCAATGTCGTTCAGGTTCAAATCTGGGAAGTCTGCTTCACAAAACTTGTACTTCTTCTCGTCTGTTCTCTTGACGATTATTTCTTTCATGAAGGCATAGTTGAATTTCTTCTCTTCCACGATCTCCAGTATGGCAACGATACGAAGTGGTTGCTTCACATTCTCACTGGACTTGAGATGTATTCGGTGAGTGTAGCCAAGCTTTCGTTTTTCCGGCCAGTGTTGAATACCTAGAAGAGCGTCCCTGTTGTATTGGACAACTGTTTTGCAGTAGATTGGTGCGTGCTCTTCAATGTCTGGTAATTCATATCGGGCGGCTGGAATTGAAAGTGTGAGTGAGGATGCATATCGTTCTTTGGAGGTCTCGTGAGCATGCTGAAGGTATTGGTAGTCATTGTTGAAGAAGCGTCGGTAGGGGATCTTAGGTTTCTCAGGAAACCCAAGTAGAGGTAGAGGTTTTGTCCAGTCTGTGAAGTAAGGTTTCTTCGTTTCAGTATCAACATTCGATTCAGGGTTAAGCCAGTCGAACGAGCCAGATAAAGCACAGGCTATGTTCTCCATGTGGTAATCGAGTTCTACTTTGTTCCCTGATCTCTTCTTGAGAAAGTCCATGGCTTCACGATTGATCCGCTTCAGTTCAGTCTTCGACAACCTTTCAACTTGTAACCCTGACATAATACTCTGAGTCGTCTGCAAAGTATTACCTGGTAATGGTTCGTCGGTCTCAAGCGGTGGTTGTGCTTTGATCATTGTTGTTAGCCAATCAGAGTCACGGGCTTCGTCCACATTTAGCCATGAGAATTGAGGAGTCTTTTTCTTTTGCTTCTTTGACTTTGATGACTTCTTCTTTTCTTTTGGAGACGATGGACCGGTTTGAAATTCAGGAATTTCTGATTCGGGTATTGCTGTTTCTGGTTCTTCNTCTGAGTCGTCTGCAAAGTATTACCTGGTAATGGTTCGTCGGTCTCAAGCGGTGGTTGTGCTTTGATCATTGTTGTTAGCCAATCAGAGTCACGGGCTTCGTCCACATTTAGCCATGAGAATTGAGGAGTCTTTTTCTTTTGCTTCTTTGACTTTGATGACTTCTTCTTTTCTTTTGGAGACGATGGACCGGTTTGAAATTCAGGAATTTCTGATTCGGGTATTGCTGTTTCTGGTTCTTCCTGAGTATCAAATGGTTGAAGTGTGAATGGTGCCTCTGATTGTGTCGGTCCGGTGCCGGATGCAGGAGCTCTTTGTTTAGAAGGAGGAGCCTTAGAAGTCTTGTGGGGCTGCTGTGATGAAGATGGTGCTTCTGACTTTTTTGACTTCTTGCTTTTCGGATCTGAGTCAGGATCATCATCTTTTCTTTGTCGTTTGTGTTTACCGGCAGCTTCCTTGCAAGATTCTTTTGAGGCAATGGCTTGAAGTGCCTCGAACATCATTGATTCTTCAGGTGTCTTATCCTCCTTGTTTCTAAGCTTGACAGCTAACAGTGTTTGTAGTTGTTCAGTAGATAGATCTTCTGGTGGTGGAGGATCCCTGTTAGTGCGAAGGTAAAATGGAGTTGACTCAAGCATTCTTTCAATGTTGTGCTTGATCCTGGTATTCAACTTAGATCGAATCGGCTCAATAAGCGCAGACACAGCCGGTTCAGTTATAGCAGCGGGATTGTCGTTGAGATATTCAGTAGTGTACTCTTTGATCATCCCGTCCATGTCGGCATGTAGAGCTTTGTTGACAAGTTCACTCGCATCTTGAAGATCTTTGACTTGTGAAGTCAAAGTTTTGACCTGTTGTGAGAGCCGTTGTACTTGGTCATGTAGATCTCCAGTTGGCTGTTGCGTCTCCTTCTTTTTCTTCTTTGCTAAATCAAGAGCTTTCTTGATCCGCTTTGATGCTGTCAAAGCTGCTTTGCCTCCCTTCTTCTTCTTGTCTGATTTGTCTTTGGGTGTTTTCTTTGCTGGTGGTGGTGGTGAATGATGTGATGATGATGATGAAGATGACTTGTGCTCGGGTTCTGATGGAGGAGGTGAGGGATCCCTTGGAGGTGTTTCTTTTGGAGTTGGGGGATTCTTTGAGGATGAGTGCGGAGGAATGTTGATATATTGATCAGTGTNTTCTTCTTCTTGTCTGATTTGTCTTTGGGTGTTTTCTTTGCTGGTGGTGGTGGTGAATGATGTGATGATGATGATGAAGATGACTTGTGCTCGGGTTCTGATGGAGGAGGTGAGGGATCCCTTGGAGGTGTTTCTTTTGGAGTTGGGGGATTCTTTGAGGATGAGTGCGGAGGAATGTTGATATATTGATCAGTGTCAATGAGGTCTTCGTCTTGATCGAGTCCACGAAGCAGTCTATCCGTCTCTTCCTTAGCTTTCTTCTTGATTTCCTCGTCTTTTTGAACTTTAGCAATCAATTCGGGTGTGATGTATTCTGTCTGCTCTTCCTCTTCATCTGTAGCTTCTTCCATGACGATGTTCCCTTCATTGTCACGTTGTTCGGTTTCGGTCTGAGGAACTATAGTGCTGCTTGAGCCAGCCTCATGTCCTGGAAGATTTGTTGGTGTTTGATGAGGTTGTGGATGTTGGAGATTGAGTAGAACAGCTGCCCTGAATTCTCTTTCCTCCTGCTTCTTTTCAGCCCTGGTGTCGACAATGATACTCTTCAGTTTACGTTTGTCTACTAGTGGCTCTACAGTAGGTTCATCTTCTGCTTCTTCATCACGTGCAGCATCACTTGGTTCATTGATGGCAATTCCCGTGCCTTTTCTTTGTTCTTTCTTAGAAGTTTCCTTGCTTAATTGTTTAGTCAGTGCAAGCCCTGGAAACTCTTCTTCTTCATCAAGTTTTTCTTCTTGGTCATCTGGAGCCCTTGACCTTCTTACATAGTCTGCTTCGTCATCAGATTCGGTGCCGAACTCAGAGTCACTTTCCGTTTCAGATGATGAAGCTGACGGTTCATCCTGAGGAATCTGCTTAGATGTAGCTTTCCTTCTTGGTCTGGTGGGTGNTTCTTCTTGGTCATCTGGAGCCCTTGACCTTCTTACATAGTCTGCTTCGTCATCAGATTCGGTGCCGAACTCAGAGTCACTTTCCGTTTCAGATGATGAAGCTGACGGTTCATCCTGAGGAATCTGCTTAGATGTAGCTTTCCTTCTTGGTCTGGTGGGTGGCTTTTGAGCAGGCTTTGGTTGTTGGGAGGTTGTAGTACTGCTCGTGCTACTGGATTTGCAACCCCTGTTGCTTCGGGTTCGGACAATAGATGCTGGTTCGTCTTCTTTCTCATTGAAGCCAACTCTCCCAGCCTTGAATGCTTTATCATAGATTTTGAAGTTCTGAGTTTTTCGGATCTCGTCATCCAAGAAATGATCTGGGATTCTCATGCCTTTGGTTCTTGGAATGAACCTGATGGACTTGACAAATGAAATCTTTGGGTCTTCATTAAATATGTCTTTTGGTTCCGTCCTGTCGTGCATCCTCTTGATGAAGTCAGGGGTTTTCTCACATAGGTATGCTATGAGTAGTTTGGTGAACCTAATGAACGGGATCACGGTCCTGTCACGATCAGTATGAATGTGATGGAGCATGTCGCTCATTATTGGTGCAGCAAAGTTAATCGGTGTCATGGTCATCATTCCCCAGAATACTTGCATGTGTTCAACCCTTGGATGCTCATGACCACTCCTTCTTCCAGAGATAGATCTGACAATCAGCATGTAGAAAGTTCTCCATGGCTGCGGCAGATATTTGACATTGAATTTGGAGAGAAGTGTGAGTGATTCATTGTCAGGAATATCGTATCCAAGATCAATGAAGTAATCAAGGATTTCCGGTTCAGTCAGCATCGGATGATATTCGTTGTAAGTCGGTAACATGAGAACTTCACGAAGAGTGTCATAATCAATGGTGTATTGTTGACGGTCCAGCATGACGGTAAAGGATTTGTCGTCCAAATTTACCTTAGCAGTGTGCCAGAACTGATGGATGTAGAAGATTGGTACAGATGTGGATTTGATGAGCAAAGGCTTGCGTGGATGAGCCAGAAGAATGTTCTTGACAATCTTGCATGTGTCATCAGGTATACTAAGTTTGTTGAAGTCGATGCGAAGATTGTTCTGATCTATGCCTACATTGTAGTCAGCAGGGAGGACTTCACCAAGTGCAAGTAGTGGAAGGTTCTGTTGTTGTGGAACTGATTCAGAGTGTTGAGCTATTTGTGTTCTGAAAGTGTCATGTCATGAAATCAAACATCCAGATACGTTAGTTATTAGTCCGAGTTCACGTTTGATATTCAAAGACATATTTGATGCAATCATGGTCCAATTAATTAATGTGTGATTGATGACAATATTATTATTTAACATGTGACTTAGATGATTAATGCACATAAGTTATATGGTGACATATTAACAACACACTCACAAGTTAACTAACATTCTCACAATATGCATATACATGAGAATTCATTCATCATACAAGTTTTTGAAATTTTACAAACACTTGAATACTCAATAAATATGATATACATGATCTCGAAAATATGACCAACAAAGTTCTCGAAAACTGTCACTAACAAGGATCTCGAAAACTTTTGTGCAAAAAGATCTCGATAAATTTCCTAGGAAATATTTCGATAATTTTACTGTATAAAAGTTCTCGATAAATTATTGGCAAGAGATTTCGATAACTTCTGTTCACATTTTCTCGATAATATATTAAAAGATCTCGAAACTTTATTTTCTCGAAAACTTTAATGAGGTATTTCAAAATCTTCCAAGATTTTCTCGAAACCGAAAAGATCTCGACAATTTTGAAAGATCTCGAAAAAGTTTTGGAGAAAAGATTTCGATAAATTTTCTCGAAAATTTTCTCGAAAAAATTCTTATAGAAGAATTTTTTGAAATCTTTGAAGTCGTACGTTTTGTGAGAAATCTTTATATCTTTTGAATGAAGCCTGTATGTAGAATGATAAACAAAAGTTATATACTCAATTAGGCAACACATAAAATATTTCGAAAAGTAACGAGACCTCAAATTATCTAGAACTTTATTAACGAGAAATCATGTAGTGAAACCACTCAATTACATCAATTAACACATATTAGAACACATTCTACCAGTTTAATTAGACTCATAAACACGCAAATGAAAAACCCCAAATTGTACATGAACCCTAATTATCTAGATCTTGTTTACTGATGAATTGGAACAATTAACAAGCATAGACAAGTAATAGACACATAAAACAGCAAATCCCACTAATAATATCCACAAAAGCATCACACATACACAAAGACCTAATTTCGACATAAACCCTAGTTTTCGAAATCAATTCCTACGAGAAAACTGTTATGATTAGATAACAAGGACATGATTATATGACGTTTAGAGACAAAAGCCCTATGATATCTAAACCTAAAACACAATTATACGCGAGGAATTAAATTATCGAAAACCCTAGTTCTTCAAATCTAAATTACGTGAATTCTAGCCATCCATAATCTAATTGTTTGAAAACCATTTCTTAGAATAAGCTAAAGAACATGAGTCTACTTACGGTTTGATGATCAAGAACAAGGATTGATAGATCGAATTATGGCCGTGTGATGAATAAAGGTGTGTTTGTTTCTGTGTTTTGATTTTGTGAAATAAGAAAAAACGGGGGGGGGGGGTGTTTGTTTTGTTTAGCTTTTTGAAAACTTTATAACAACTTGGCAAGTTTAGTCCCTAAACTTCATGCAAAACCATATAACATGTCCTAATGGAATAATTTAACGGTAAAGGTAACGACAGTTAATGGTAAATGCATATTAGGCACACAAAGAAGTAAAAGTGAAGAAAGAAATGATACGAGATAACCTTTGACGTTCCACCATTGCAAAGTAACATCATAACATCAAAGAAATATGCAAGTACACATGTTTGCACAAGATTTTGAATTTTGAAGAACATTTTCTCCCCCTCAACACTTGGTGTGAAAATTTTGAAATTTTTGATAAACCAAGGTGTTGACGAAGATGGTGTACATGCATATGAAAAACAAGACAAAATAAAATAAAATAAAATAAAGGTAAATAAAATAAAGCATCTTTTTGGAATTTTATGAAGGTTTTTTGATTTTGTATTTTGCTTTTGATAAAATATTTACAAGGATAGTTTTTGGTATTTGACTCGGTTAATTATTTTCAAGAAAAGATTTAAGATCATCCGGAGTCAAACACCGCATACCAATCCGGTGAACTAGCTCAGTAAACCTTCCCGGGGGTAGTGGTTTTGTGAACAAGTCTGCCAGTTGGTATTCTGTACCCACAAAATATAACTCAATTGTACCCTTTTCAACATGCTCCTTGATGAAGTAATAACGGAGATCAATGTGCTTAGACTTTGAGTGCAGAACCGTGTTGCACGAGATCGCTATCGCACTTTTCGAGTCACAGTACATCGGAATCTTGTTGAATAAGTAACCGTAGTCCATTAGTTGTGTACGCATCCAAATGACTTGTGCACAGCAGGCAGACATGGCAACATATTCAGCTTCTGTTGACGATAGTGATGTGCAATCCTGCTTCTTTGATTGCCAAGACACGAGTTTATCTCCTAGAAACTGCAAACCACCAGAAGTACTTTTGCGTGTATCCATACACCCTGCATGATCAGCGTCTGAAAAAGCTATTAGTTCAAAACCGGAATCCTTCGGATACCAGATCCCCAAATTAATGGTTCCCTTTACGTATCGAAGGATTCTCTTAGCCTCATTGAGGTGACGTTCAGTTGGACTGGACTGATAGCGAGAGCACATAAATACAGCAAATACAATATCCGGTCTACTAGCGGTGAGATACATCAGTGACCCAATAATACTTCGGTACTTTGTGGGGTCAACTGGTTTCCCATTTGGATCCGCATCTAACTTAGTTGTGTTAGCCATAGGAGTATTGTAAGTATCACAACTGGTCATTCCATGTTTCTTAATTATCTCAAGAGCGTATTTGGACTGATTTAGGAAAATTCCACGGGGAGACTGATGAACTTGTAGTCCCAAAAAGAACGTAAGTTCACCCATCATTGACATTTCAAAATTTTGTTTCATTAATCTGGCAAAAGTGTTTGAGTACTTTTTGTTAGTAGAGCCAAAAATAATGTCATCGACATATATTTGCACAATTAAAATATCTTCCCCGTGTTTTTGAATAAACAAAGTTGGATCTAGTAATCCTTTAGTAAAAGAATTAGCAAGCAAGAAAGCAGTAAGTTTATCATACCACGCCCTGGGGGCTTGTTTGAGACCATAGAGAGCCTTCTTAAGTCGGTAGACATGATTTGGGTGCTCTGGGTCGACAAATCCCTCTGGCTGACTAACGTATACCTCCTCACGTAGTTGAACGTTCAGAAATGCAGTTTTCACATCCATTTGATAAACGACCATGTTTTTGTGAGCAGCGTATGCTAAAAATATTCGAACAGCTTCGAGTCTAGCCACTGGTGCAAAAGATTCCTCAAAGTCCATGCCTTCCTCTTGAGTATATCCTTTAGCTACCAAACGTGATTTGTTGCGAATAACATTGCCTTCTGAGTCCAACTTGTTTTTCCAAATCCATTTTAGCCCAATGACATAAAATCCATCCGGTCGTTCAACTAATTAACAAACTTCAAGACGTTTGAATTGGTTGAATTCCTCTTGCATTGATTCAATCCAGTTGTCGTAAGTGAGAGCTTCTTTAANACGTGATTTGTTGCGAATAACATTGCCTTCTGAGTCCAACTTGTTTTTCCAAATCCATTTTAGCCCAATGACATAAAATCCATCCGGTCGTTCAACTAATTAACAAACTTCAAGACGTTTGAATTGGTTGAATTCCTCTTGCATTGATTCAATCCAGTTGTCGTAAGTGAGAGCTTCTTTAATATTTTTCGGTTCTTCATGACAAACTGTTAGAGCATAAATGCAATGTTCGGCATCGGAATGAAGTTTTTGTCTAGTCATAACTGGAGCTGTTGGACGACCAATAATGTTGACAATTGGATGGTCACGAGTCCAATGATGTGTTGAAGGGTGAGGGTTATGAAACTGCTGCATATTAGTTGGTTCCAAGTTGCGTGTCGACGACTCAGCAATGTCAGAAAGGTTCGGAGTCGGAGCAAACGGATTGAAGAACGCATTTGGATCATAATTTGCAGGTTCGGGTACTTGTTGTAGGTTCAGATCTTCAGTTGGGTTGTCGGTGTTGGAAGCGGTTTGTTCTTCTATTGTTGGTGATTCAGTCGGGGGTGCATCGGGTGTTACTAATGTAGTTGTAGTAACCGTTGTATCAGGTACTTGAATATTATCAGGTTGAGCAGCGGAACTAGTGGATACATCGGGTGCACGTGTCTCAAATGAATCATCGAACAAGGGAGAAAACAATGTTTCCAATTCTCGACGAGTTAGTGACAACGATTCAGCTAAAGGATCTGGAAAGTTTAGACGGTTGGTTGCGGGTCCTAAGCTGTTTTGCTCAGAAGCCATTTTTGTGAGCTCATCGAAATTAGCATGGATAGTCTCCTGAATCTCTCTAGTACAACGGTTGTAGATTCTAAAACCTTTGGAGTTTTCACAATATCCAATGAAGATACCGACGTCAACCTTTGCCTTAAGCTTTCCAAGATCATCACGATCATTATTCGGATAACAAAGGGATCCAAATATATGAAAGTGTTGTATGTTGGGCTTTCGTTTGTGAACAATTTCATACGGTGTGACTTTGTGAAGTTTATTGATCATACAACGATTTTGGGTGTAACATGCAGTAGAGACGGCTTTTGCCCAAAGATAATCTGGTAATTGAGCATTGTTCGTGGGGCTTCCACTAACGTCCTGTTGCGTCTTTCGACCACTCCATTTTGTTAGAGAGTCCGTGCAATTGATGTTTGATGTTCAATTCCAACTTTCTCAAAATATGCACGAAGAGTTTGATTCTTGAATTCAGTTCCATTATCTGTTCTTACAATTCTTACTGTGTTGCGAAGTTGAACCTGAATTTTCGTGAGAAAGGTAATTATCATTGATGGAGCTTGATCTTTGCTTCGAAGAAAGTAAACCCAAGTCCATTTGGAGAAGTCATCGACTATCACAAGTATGTATCGTTTCCCATTAATCGTTTGTACTCGCATTGGTCCACATAAATCCATATGAAGAAGTTGAAGAACATGATCAGTGCTCGATTCTGGTTTGGTGGTGAGGTGTGCACGTTTGCTCTTTCCTTGTTCACAAGTGGGACATAGGTGATCTTTTGCATATCAGAACCTTGGAAGACCGTCAACTAGTTTATGGCGAGCAAGATCAGTCATAGTTCGGAAGTTGAGATGTGACATGCGTTGGTGCCATAACCAGGACTTTGTCGATTCAGCCTTTGAAAGTAGACAAATGGGAGAGGAAGCGGTCATGTCGGACATTGAAATTGTATATAGACTGTTTCCATGTGTGCCGGACATGAGATCATTTCCTTGTAGATCACGAACAAAGCATGTTTTCTCCCTGAATGCAACTTCCAGATCACCATCACAAAATTGACCAACTAAAAATAGATTGTGACCAAGGCCTTCAACATAATAAACACGACTAATTTCGATAATCCCACTGACATAGTCCCCATAACCCATAATTGCAGCGAAATGATCATTCCCGAATCTGACAGTACCAATGAACTTTGAGACAAAGTTTTTTAAAAGTTTGAGATTGCCTGTCATGTGTCGGGAGCATCCGCTATCAACAATCCAGAGAACAATTTGCACCACCTGCATCACATGAAAGAGACGACGATGGTACAATGGTAAGGGTGGAACCCAAAGAAGTTGTGGGTTCCGTTAGGTTAGAAGCACACATGTTAACAATTTTAGGAATCCATTTAAAGTTATGTGTCCTTAGTAACCAACGTTGCCAATTCCAACTAGATTTAGCCTTCTTTATATCAAATTCAGTGACAGTTGGCATGATCCTAGATGTATTGTTCGCAACTACTGGGTTGACTATATCATTCTTAGAAACTACACAGGGCATACGTCCTAGCACAGATTTAGAAGCATTAGTGGGCCTAGATTTTCTGCCTAATGTACGTTTCTTAAGACGAGATAAAGAGAATTTGCAACACATTTAGAATGATCAGCAGATAACATACTTTTACGACAAAACACACAAGAAGCATCAACTTTAAAACATTCAAAGGTTCATCATTCGTTACACATAGATTAGAATTACAATTTGACAAATCAGTATCTAAATCTAGTGCAGGATGAGTCTTATTCAAAGTCCTAGGGTGTTCTTCTACTTCAGAGGCTTCTAGTGTCTCTCTTCTACGTTGCAAAATCCTATTCTTCCTTTTCATTCGTTTATGCTTGGATCTGCTAACGCTATGAGTGGCAACTATTCCTGTAGAAGTGGAAGGATCCAAATTAGACTTCTTAGTGTGTTGTGCTATATTTGTTATGTCTAATGAGTACATTCCTGGAGCAATTACATTAGTGTTGACAGATTTTCCTTTTTCAAGCTTACGTATTTTCTCTTTCAACTCAATGATAATGTGCATTTTATCTTGAATTTCACTGTCGAGTTTTCGGTTAGAATAAAAATATTCATCACGACTCTTTTGCCAAAAATCTGTAACTTCTTGCAATTCTGCAATTTCCTTTTCATATTTCGAGATTTTACTTTTAAGTTCCTCGTTTTCGTTTTGAAAAGTTGTGGAAGTTTTAAGACTTTGTAATTCCAGTTCGAAATCAAGACTTTGGTTTTGACACCATTCAAGCTTTTTGTTGAGTTGAGAAATCTCATTTGAAAGTTTGTTTTGCACATCATCATTGTGTTTTCGGAGATTAACGTTTTCATCTTTTAATGTCTCAATTTGTTTAGATAACAACTCAACATCATCACAGTGATCATCAACAAGCATAGAAGTACCAGATTCATAAAGAGAATTCATAATCACAGAAATTATATCAGCACTAAGAACATGTTCCAAGAGTCGATCAGCATCTTTTTGTAAAAATTGATTTTGACGTTTTTGATTTAAAATCGCTTGTTCAGTTTCTTGAAACACATTCATCATAGATGAGACTTCTTTTTGAAGTTCCTGTTCCCAGTGGCGAGCACAATGACGCAAATGTCGTGCAATTGGTAAAAACTGTTTTTGAAACACTTCTCGTTTTTCTCTCTCATGAGGAGTAGTAATAGTAAAAACCGTTATTTTAGAGTTGCGTTCAATGGCTTCATCTAATTGTTCAATGTTATCCATGAACGTGTCGAAATACTTAAGTATACGACAACGTGTAGGAAGATTTTGAAGTTTGTTATCATTTGGTAAAGGACCATTTATTTGCACCACTGGTTTAGCAGGAGCTACATGAGAAGTAACTTCTTGAGGTTTGATTATGTACCATGGTTGTTCAGATTTCTCTTTTTGCGGTGTGAAAATATCAGTAATAGGAGGCATTTTAGAGTAATCAAAAGGTTTATTGTATGTCACATTTTCCATTTTTGATCGACTCTCTTCTTCAATTTCATATTCCTCTTCACAATCATATACAACAGTACGAACAACAGTATCGTCAAAGAGATGATCTGCACTATATAACTTTGGAATCTCATTGAGTGCTACACGTAAAAAACATGGTGAATCACTTCCAATTGCAAATCCATGCCCATTGTTTGTTCGAGTTACTGAAAACTTTTGAATAGTAGTCACTGAATTACCAGTTTTATACACAACATTTTGAAATTCTTTAAGCTTGTGTTCCAATTCAACAATCTCATCAACGTATGACTTAACTTTCTTTCTTGTTTTGTGTTTATGTTCCGTGAACTCAGCTTGACAATTTAACAACTCCGTTTTGGTTTTTAAAATTATTGCTTCAAGTTGTGCAATTTGTTTTTTGTGTTCAAACGCTTGTTTTTCCAGTTCAGAAGCTAAGTCATTTTTAGACTCCATAATTTTAGCAATTTGGTGTTCTAACTCTTTTTCGTGACGAGAAGATTTTAGAAAAGCAGCTTAAAAGCCTTTTTCTCGTTGAATCAGTTTTTCCGCGTTTGACAGTTGAAATTTATAGCACTCAATATCCCTAGTTAATAATGCATTTTTCTCTTTTAATCTAACATTAAGCTCTTGACATTTAATGTTTTGAGATTGACTAGTCATAAGAAGGGACTGAATTTCTGAATCTGGACCAGATGAAGGATCAAAATGTTCAACGTGAGCATTGTTATCATTGACAGTTTCATTATCCGAATCATCAAATGTGACAACCGGGTTAATTTGAAAATCATCAAATATAACTTTTGTGTCCATTTGAGTATTCGTGTGTGTAGATAACAATGAATCATTTTGAACTTCTTGTTCCTTGTAAGATGCAGATGCAGATGGGGAAGCAATTTCATGTATGAGGCATGAGTTAAGATCAGTTACCTGAGAAAGACCATCAGTGTCATAAACTGGGCTTGAGTCACTTATGTGGAGTTCATGCATGTTGGCCATTAGCATAACAGTAGCTTCCAAATCTTCCATGTCATCATCAGAATGTGCATTAGCCATGAAGCTGTTGTCATTTGCATTCGTGTTGCTGCGGGCTTCATCTTTGAGAGCAAGGAGTAATGCCTGTTTGTGATACTTACTTCCTTGAGTTCTTGGTGATGGACATGCAGTTGCCAGGTGACCTATTCCATTGCAGTTATAGCATCTGATGATTGTATTCCCCGATTCAGTATTCCCTGTGTCAACAATCTCTGCCTTTCTCTGAGGGACACCACCATTGTTCCTGAATCCTCCATTGTTATTAAACCGTTGTCCAGAATTAGAGTTACCCATATTAGCACCCGATCCAAATCTGCTACTGTTGTGATTCTGAATATCGACACGACCATCGTGAATGACAGCTTGATTCCTTGTATTTGAAGATGAACGAAGACGATTGTTGGACTTGTTTGAGAATTTGCTGAAAGCCCGAGCAATGAGTGCAATTCCTTGGTTGAGACTGTTGAAGTCCTCATCATCATCGTCATCATTAGTAGTGAGTGGTGTAGACAAGGTGTCATTGTTGTCATATGATGCAAATTGATTTGCAGGAGGGTGCGATGAAGAATCATAAGATGAATATGGAGATGGGTTGTTGTGATAAGCCTGTTCTGGATAATAAACATTGTGTTGTAATGGTGGAGCCGGAACATGTGATTGAGCAACAAGCGCCAAAGAATTTGTTGGTGGGGGCTCATTGTCAACTTCATGTTGATGATGTTTCAGATAGTCATACAACAAACCATATGGTGTTTCATGAAGGTTTCGTGCTTGTCGAACAAATGTCACATACTTCTGCCAATCAGGACCTAGACATCCTAAGAACTTCGTGTTGACAACAATCTTTGGTAAGATGATGTTGTGTCTATCGAGGTCATTAATGATGTTAGTGAAGCGGTGATAGTATGACTCAAGTGATTCCATTGGCTCAATCATGAAATGTGTGTATTCCATGTAAAGTTTTGACTCCATGTCCTCCTGATTCAACTGAGTTCCTTCCATTAGGAGATGAACATGTTCCCACATTGCCTTAGCAGTTTTTTGAGCATCAACACTGCGAAAGATTGGATTAGGTATGCCTTGCAGAATGTAAATCATGGCATATTCATCAGCTTCTTTGTGAAGTACTTGTTCAGCAGTAAGTTGAGCATCAGTAAGGGGTCTGTATGATTCCGATATGGGTGGAGTAGCATTAGGATCACCAGGGACAAGGGTAGTCGGTGTTACAAATGGGCCTTCATTGATAACTTGTCTCATGTATTTGCCGTGTGGTTTCTTGAGTTCAAGAAATCTTAGGAATCGACTTGACCATTGAACATAATTACCGGGTGTGAGCATGGGTGGTGTGTCAAGTGAACCTGCTTCATGTCTTGATTGTTGAGTAGTGATTACTTCACACACTTGGTCAAACCAATGAGTTTGTTTCGACGGTTGAGTGATTTGTTGCATTGGAAATGGTGGAGGTTGAGGCAGTTGTTGATGTTGATGCATCATGACATTTTGTTGAGAGACCATTTGATTATATGGATATGATTGTTGAGGTTGTTGTTGTTGAAATTGTTGTTGTTGTTGTTGATGAAACAATTGTGTCTGATGATATGGTTGCTGATGATGAAACTTGTAGTACGGTGGTTGAGACATGATGAAATACTTGTGTAAAATGGATCTTGTAGAAGGTATAAGTGTGATGCCAATTCTCGAAAACTATCCCAAGTATGTTCTCAAAGTTTAAAATGTTGAATATCTCGAAACACAGTCAAAGTAACAAAGATTTCGAAAAAAACACAAAAGATTTCGAAAAAGTTCAAAATTTCTCGAAAAAACAGTTTATCGAGAAAATTTTAGTAAAATTTTCGAGAAATTTTTCTTTAGGGAAATTAGTAAAGTTCTCGAAAATTATGAAAGGATTTCGAAAGTTTTCCAAGGATCTCGAAAATCAAAAGATTCGATAAGCCAGAAAAGATCTCGAAAGTTCAAAATTTTCGAAAAATTTCCACAAAATTTTTGAGATTATACAATAACAAAAATATCCAACAAGTGGAAGTGTTTTCTTTCTTATACAAGAGAGAAAAGCACTGAGTAACCAACGAAAACACCGTAGGAGCAAAAACCAAAGATCTCGAAAGTTAGGGTTTTATTTTCTCGAAAGTTTGTCAAAATTTAGCAGTTTTTTTGTTTTTGTAAAAAGCAATCCAAAAACGCGTTTTTAATCCAAGATTCTTGTACAACTAACCTTAAAATGATGAAATCTTAAAGAAGTTGCAAACTTTAACCACTTTTCAAAAATTTGAAAATTTTCGAAAACTAGTACAAAGTGTACGAATCTTATATTTTTTGAAGAATTTTGAGACTTTGTTGGTTGTTTGAGTTTGTAACACAAGTTTGAAGACAAAGATGTGATAGAAACACGAAACAAACAAGAAAGTAGCAAGATTTGTCAAAAAATAACGAGTAAAAACTCACTTTTTGGGTCGTTAAGAACAAAAACAAAAATATACACCTTCTTCTAGCGATTGATACCACTTGTTAGGTCACCATATTGTAAACACAAGTATAGATTTGATAGAAATGAGATGAGAAATAGAGTTTGGTTGATTAGATCAAATATGAAGAATAAAAGTGCAAGAGTTTCCTTATGATATTGAAATAACCAACAAGAGAAAGGGATTACATGGTGTCCTATTTATAGGAGAGGAGCTAGGGCAACATCCCTTCTCCTTCCTTTCTCATAAACGTATGGGCCTAAAGCCCATTGGACGAGTATTGGACTCATCCTTAAACATTACAAGATTAATTAACTTAGCAACCTATTACAAATGTTGAAATAACCGAGACTTGACTTAACGTTGAAAACTTAGGTTCTAACAGAGTTACTTGTTAGGAATATAATGTTAGTAACTTAATTAGTAGATGCGGTTAGTAATATATATAGCTTGTTGAGTAACTTTGTATATTTAGGAATATTGTAAATGATTTTAGGATCTTATTGATTAATTTAGTAGATGCGGTTAGGAACTTTGTATATTTAAATGATGGGTATTTGGAATTGCTTATTGATTAATATTGTATATGCAGTTAGGAACTTTGTTTGGAATTGTAAATGATGGGTGTTTGGAATTGCTTATTGATTAATATTGTAAATGATTAATTTAGTAGATGCGGTTAGGAACTTTGTATATTTAAATGATGTATATTTTAGGATCTTATTGATTAATATTGTAAATGATTTTAGGAACTTTGTATATTTAGGAATGGGTGTTTGGAATTGCTTATTTGATTTCGGCTTATATTTCATATGCTTCAGTTTTCCGGCTTATTTGTAGAGTTGTGGGCTTATATAAGACTATAAGTATATTATGATATAATAAACTTATATAAGCTCACAAGTCTCCAAATAAGCCGAAAAATTGAGTCTTATGTGTGTTTGATGAATTGTATAAGTATTCTCATATATGAATCATTATATATGTTAGACTATTGTAAATGATTTTAGGATTTTAGTGATTAATTTCGGAAAGTCCCCGTCCGAAGTTAATCATCCTATAGAAAACCCGTCCGAAATTAATTTATTAGAAATTAATTTCGGAAAGTCCCCTGTTTGGGACTGCTTTTTGAATGTTTTGTCTCATTTAGGATATGGATGCGTGTAACTGATTTACTATTTGAGATGATTTCGATAGTGTTTCTCCTTTACTCCTACGAATATGTCTTAATTGCACATATTTGGGGAGTTGAGGGGAAATGCTGCCGAAATTTTCTCAAATAGTAAATCAGTTATACGCATTCATATATGAGACGAATCATTCAAAGAGTGGGTTAGGATTGCCTTCCGTAGTTGCACTAGGTGAACAAAACAACTCGTAATAATTCCACGGTTATATGTGTTTGTGTCGAATCTTTCGAATGTGTTTAATTAAGTGCATATATTAACTGATTCCGTTATAAAAATGCAGTTATGATACTTGATAAGAGTTGGACTTTAGAGAGTCGTTGTTCAAAAATTTTTTTTGATGGTCTTGCCGCATTCCTCGATCATTGCAAGCCGTTACTGAATAGTTACAGAAATATAAAATGTCCATGTCGTCTTTGTCGTAATGTTCATTGGGTAAATCTTAAAAATCTCAAAGACCACATAGGCGACAATGGGTGGGACCCAACGTATACACAATGGCGCCTTCACGGTGAACCGGATCCTGTACCATTAGAAAATAACACAACTCAATGTAAGGTGAGTGACATGGGTGCGTGCCTTAATGATATTTTTGATATTCCTCCAAATAATGAACAAAATGAACCAACTCCTCAAAATATTGGCGAGACAAATAACGAGCAGACTCCACAACCACAAAATGAACCTCCTATACGTAACGCGTTTGAAGAGTTACTTGCCAGTTCCAACCAGCCTCTTTACCCGGGTTGTGACTTTATGACCACCTTGGATTTTATGTCAAAGTTTACGCATCTCAAGGTTAGTGGTAAATGGAGTGATACTTCATTTAACGATACGCTAAAATTTCTCCAAGAGGTATTTCCTCCCAGGTTAGGTTATAATCTCCCACCGTCATACTATGCTATAAAAAAGACATTTAAAAAGATCGGTTTAGGGTATGAGTCGATACATGCTTGTGAAAATGATTGCTTTTTATATCAGGGTAAAGATGCCGAAGATTTGGAGTATTGTCCGGTCTGTAAAACTTGTAAATGGAAAGACAACAACACAACGGGGAAGAAAGTTCCTAACAAGGTGTTGCGTTACTTTCCTATCATTCCTAGACTACAACGTTTGTACAAGTCTATTCGCACCGCAAAACATATGACTTGGCATGCCACTGGAAAATCTAAGGAAAACGGTAAAATGCAACACCCGGTTGATGGTAAAGCATGGCAGAAGTTTGACAGTGGTGATAAAATGGAATTTGCTAAAGAACCAAGAAACATCCGATTAGGGTTGGCGGCTGATGGTTTCAATCCGTTCGGCAACCTTAGTCAAGCATACAACATGTGGCCTGTTATCTTAACAACATACAACTTGCCTCCGTGGTTATGCATGAAAGAGACTTCTTTGATGCTGACGTTGTTGATTCCTGGCCCTAAATCACCGGTGAAGGACATTGATGTTTACTTAAAGCCTTTGATTGATGACCTTCAGAAATTATGGAAAGCCCTAGGTGACCTGACTATGGACGTTGTTACAGGAAAATAATTCAACATGAGAGCGATGCTTTTATGGACCATCAATGATTTTCCTGCTCGTAGTAGTTTGTCTGGTTGGAGTGGGCAAGGTTACTACGCCTGCCCTACATGCAAAGTAGACACTCCGGCTACGCGTGTGATAAGCAAAACAGCTTATGTTGGCCATAAAAGATTCTTTAAAAAAACCATAAATGGAGGAGGGACTTTACTACATTCAATGGTGCACCTGATACTAGAACTCCTCCTAAAAAAGATAGTCCGACTGATATCTTGACTCAACTTGCAATATTGCCCACACGTTTGCCGGGGAAACATCCAGATTATGGGGGTGTGAAGATAAAACGTAATACTGCAACCGAACTGAACTGGACTAAACTATCTATTTTCTATGAGCTTCCATATTGGTCTTCTCTTTCTCTACAACACAATTTAGATGTCATGCATATCGAAAAAAATGTGTTGGAGAGTATCTTGAACACTTTGTTAATGAATGAGAAATCTAAGGACACTGCCACGGCAAGACAAGACTTGCAAGCTTTGGGCATTCGACAGGAGTTGTGGCTCGAAAACAAACAAAACGGGAAGTGCTCGAAGCCTCATGCTAAGTACTCCCTCACACCCGATAAAAGAAAACTGTTCTGTCAATACATCAAAACAATTAAACTGCCAGATGGGTTCGGATCCAAGTTCAAGTCGAAAGTGACCAAAGATGATAACAATATAACGGGTATGAAGTCGTATGACTGTCATATAATGATGCGACAGTTACTTCCTTATGGACTTCAGCAATACTTGGACGCACAGACTTATGCACCATTAATCGAGCTTTGTTCATTCTTTAAGAAAATTTGCGCCCGAACTTTGATGGTTAAAGCTAAAGACCAGTTGATCAATATTTTGTGCAATCTCGAGCAAATATATCCTCCTGCTTTTTTCGATATTATGATTCACTTGGTTATGCATTTACCTTAAGAGGCTCTTGAAGGCGGGCCTGTTTCATTCCAGTGGATGTATCCATTTGAAAGATACATGAAGAAGCTAAAAAACTATGTACGAAATAAAGCTAAGCCGGAAGGTTCAATAGCGGAGGGTTATGTTGCAGACGAAGCATTAACTTTTTGTTCTCGTTATTTTCGGGGTGAAATTGGGACTAAATTTAATCGTCCTACTGCATCTCAGGACTGTCCTCGCCCAACAAGTGATTTCCAAGTGTTCCGATCACTATGTAAAAAGTCTGGTAAACAGACAATTATTCGGAAAGATCTCCAAGAAATGAAGAAAGTGATATGGTATGTACTTCACAACAGTCCTGAGATCGACGCGTACATGAACGAGTTCGAGAGGTACGTGTTTTTATTTTGAAATGTCTTTTTCCCAAACTATCTTTTCGATTTATTCTAATATCATGAACATTTTCAGGGAATTTCCTGATAGCGACATGTCGAAAGAATTTGTTGACTGGTTTGCCATGAAGGTAAACTTATTGCATGTATTTCCATGTATATATAAATAACAACTATTAATCATCTCTATCTATTCTTATCTTTTTTCATAGATCCGTAAGCTTTATGTAGACAAAGACCCAACTTGTACTCCCGACTTATTCGCTTTAGCTTGTGGACCATCACCGACCCCAGTCTCAATCAACTCTTGCGTAGTCAACGGCGTGAAGTTTGTCGTACATAGCCGCGATATAAAACGTACAACTCAGAACAGCGGAATTTGTTCACCTGGTGAGAGGAAAGGAGAAATGTATTATGGTCTGTTAGAAGAAATTCTGGAGTTTGCTTATACCCAGTTCAAAGTTGTGTTGTTTCGAGTTAAGTGGTTCGACTTAGAAAAAAAAGGTAGAGTCGAACATTATAACACTAGAAACAACATGACACAAATTTTGGCATGTAGCACAACATTTGAAGATCAACCTTACATTCTCGCAACACAAGCAAAAAAAGTCTTCTACCTTGAAGATCCTACTAGACGACCACGGGATTGGAAGGTCGTCCAAGATGTGAATCACAACACAACCTGGGATGTCATCGTGGTGGAAAACGATGATGATGTGATACATGGCAACAACTCATCTGATCTCGCGCTATCTGCTAATTTGAATGATTTGCAATTTCAAACCTTGAATATCGATGGTCATTCAACGTTAGTTGAGGCACCACCACCAATCATTCCTGTTGATGACGACGATGATTTTGTTGATGATGAAGACGACGATCCTTATGATTTAGCAGATTCTGACAATGAAGTCACAAACAATTCTTATGATGAAGTTGAAGTTGCGACTAATGCTGTTTATGATAGTGATTATGATGAAGCAGATTGATCATTAAATTGTACTTTGTAAAACGACACTTATTTGAATAAAATTGTTACGGATTGTTTAATTTTGTATATTTATTTGATTATGTAGATGTATCTGAATGTGTGCATGCTTATGTTAATTTGTTCATGAATTTCTATATGCTATTCAACTTGTACTTTTACAGATGGCAGCAGTCGCATGCGGTCACGGTGGTGACAGTGCAGGTGACCCGCCACCTCCCCCGCGCAATCTTGGGAGCAGTCATTACGCAGGTAAGAATTTCCGGATTATTTTAAAAGAAACTTAAACTTGAACATTTGTATTTGGTTACTTGTTATTTTATAACGTGTTTTCACTGACTTCAATTTGTAGGAACTGGCCCCCGAAGGGGCAGGGGCAGGGGTAGGGCCACTGGAGGGAGGTGTGGCGGCGGCAGGACGGGTGTGCGTAGAGCCACCAAGAACGTAGCCCTGAAGAATGCCGTGCGTGATTTCGGCCCGCAGCCTATTGAGTTTGACTACAATGATCAGGGGACATTCATTCATGTCGGCGACAACGCTAAGTGGTTCAGTAACTTCTGTGGTGAGCTGGTTAGGGAGTTTCCACTGTGTTACGAGTCCTGGTACAAGATCGAAAAGGAAAGGAAGGCGCATATCATTCCTCGACTCTCGGTCAGTTATTTCATTTTCCTTTTATATTGTTTTGTCATCGTGTTTATATATTTTAATTTGTATATTTATTTAAATTTGTTTGCACCATTTATCTCTATATATATTAGTTAACAAATATATATATGTTAGCTAACTAACATATTAATAAAATTAACAAATATATATAAATTAACAAAAATATATATAGATATTTTTTAATTTATTTAACTTTATTTTAGTTGTATTTGCTTGCAGGAAATGTTTGACCTGAATTCCCACAGGCGTACAGACCGGTGGAAGACAATCGAAGACGGCATCGAAGATTATTTCGCAACTCGCTACAGGGACAACAAACACGACATCAAGCGAGATCACTGGACTAAACAAGGTGGGGCCGAGAAGGTGGATGAGATACGGAGGTAAATTTTTTATTTTTGAGATTTTTTTGATATTTTTCTTTTTTTATTTTTATTTATTTATTTATTTATTTATTTTTTAATATGTTAGCAATTGAAATGTGTTAATTTTTTGCTTTTGTTATTATGTGTTAGGAACCCTCCTCCCAACATGGAGCCGTCTGTGTGGGAGAAGCATATTGAGCTCTACCTCAGTGAGAAGCACGCCAAAAGGGCCAAAATCAACAAGGATAACCGGAAGAAGAACAAGTGCACGAGCCGCCACGGATCTCGGTCGTTGGCAGTAACTCGGCATGAATACGTAAGACATACACATTATGATTATTTTACATATTGCTCATTATATGTATTGTGTTTCATCTTCTTATCGTTTTTTATTTTTTTTCACCTTATATGCGTGTGTAAATATATATATACAGTTTAAGAAGAGTAAGGACCGTCAGTACCCCTCCCTGATACAGAGCTTTCACGACCAGCGTTGCAAGGAAGGTGCATGGTTGTCGGATGAGGCTCGTGTGCAATACGTAAGTACCGTTTTATTTTATTTTATTTTATTTTATTTTAATTTATTTTATTTTATTTTATTTGGTTTTTTAACATGCACTTTAATGATTTATTGAAACGTAATGTAGTAACCCAAGTAATATATTAATTTTTTATCATTTTTTTTCAACTGCATAGGAAGAGATGTGCACACTACGAGATCTGGGAGCTAACACGCCGATTGGTAGAGCCTATACAGAAGAAGAAATACTTGCAAAGGTTTTGAAAGGCAAGCAACGAGGTTATATTGCATGTAGGGGTAGGGTGTTAGCAGGTACCGGCAAGACAAGGTTACCGAGGGCCCCATCCGGTTCGTACACCACACCTGAGATTGACAAGATGTTTGCTGAAAAAGATAAGAAGATAAAAGAAGTTGAAGAAGAATCAAAGCAAACCAAGCAACAACTCGCTGCAATTATGAAAGTCATGTAGGGCAGCCCCGAGCTCTGGAGCCAGTTGATGAGCCAGATGAATTCTCAAACCGAGGTAGGCTCGGGCAGCGGTGCAGGCGTGTGTGAGGCAGGCTCGGGGAGTCCCAGTGGGAGTGGCGAGGCTTCGTCGGGTAGTGGCACCGACGAGGCAAGCGGCTCGGGTGACGATATAAATATTGATGGTGATTCGTCCGATGGCGAGGGGCAGTGAGGTATTTTTGTATGGGTTTATTTTGTACACTTTAACATTTTCTCCATCAGTATGCTTGATCCTCATCCGTATTTTGTAAACTTTAACACTTGATCCATCTGTATGCTATTGACTCATCCGTATGTTATTATTGTAAACTTTGGCATTTTGGCAACTTAAACATTGCGGATATAGCAACTTTTGTGCTATCGGACGCTTGATCCGTAGATTATAACACCCATTTTATAGAATTTGAAACGTTTTAATGTAGTTGAGGGTGTTTAGCGATTATATATAAGTGTTTTATCTGTTATAAGTTGTTTTGGGATATTAGCATGTTGGTATTGATGTTTATACAGGTTAGGATTGTGTAGATTTTTCCGGAAAATTTCCGGAAAAAATCTGGAAACCTGCTGGTTTGCTGCCTGCTATGCAGCAGGTTACTTATTAATTGCCGACGAAATGTCGTCGGCATAGTATAACAATTTTGACTTTTTAATATTTGACACTTTTGACTTTTTTTCTTTGACTTTTTAATATCGACGATAGAGCGTCGGCAATAACTTAACAATTTTGACTTTTTAATATTTGACATTTTTGACTTTTTGTTTGACCTTTTTAGTACCGACGAAGAGACGTCGGGAAAATAGTTGTCGTAATTGTTTTGTTAATCCAAATTGTTAATCCAAATTGTTAATCACGAATATAATACCGACGCAATTGCGTTGGCAATACATTTGTCGAACCAAAAAATTTGTTTGACAGAAAATCGTGTGGGTCCCACTCTAACGTCGGCACGTTACGTCGGCATAGTAAATCCCGACGAGGCATTGCCGACTAAGCTCGGCCGACTAAGTTTCGTCGGCATCCATAATTTCCCGACGTCATGACGTCTCGAAAGGTCAAAAAGTTTCGTCGGCAAACGTCCTGTTTGTACTAGTGGATTGGGAAAATTTTCTTTATCTTTCATTAAAACACATTGAAACAAAACCCAATCTTTTCTATTCAAATCTACGTACAAACCTATTACCAAGCATTGTTGAATAATGCTAAAAACGTTTCCTTAAATCATGCATGACAATCTCATATTTGTCATCTATATGTATGAACACGACACTTATAAGAAAATCAAAACAAATCAAGAGGACCACGGTTTGTCTATTTAGATTTTGTTTGTAACAAGTCTAGAAGTCCATGCTATCTTAAGTTCCAACTTATTGCACATAGACACACATTAGGATCCATCAAATTGTTCATTTATCTTACCACCTACATATAATTAAGAATATACTGGGTGCAGTTTATTGCTTCCTACTCCAATCATGGAGTCACATGTGTCACTTCTCAAATAAAAAAATCACTTTTATTTTCAAATTGAAATATCTTTTTATCTATTTATTTTTTTATGATCTAATTTCACCATATTTTCTAAAATTTTGGGCTCTTTAATTCAACATTTATTTTGATATATTCTTATTAGTTTTTAGTTTTTACATTTTTAATGGGTTTATTTTATTTTGATTCAAATTTTTACAACTTTAACCTTTATTCCAAATAATGCAAACTTGATTCGTCAAAATCATATACTTTTGGGGGGAATGTTTGACGGGTAAGAGATTGCGAGAGTTTTTCTATATGCGGGAATAATGATGTCACGGGAAAGCTACGAAACCCAAACAAACACATACAAGTAACACATATACATTCGGAGCGTTGTGAAACTAATTTACTAAGCGGGTAGGAAATTGCGGGGAGAGTTGGATTAACAGTTCATTTAATATATTTATAATATAACTATACTAGTTATAATACCTGATGAGTGTGTAAATACTCATCATTTTTGTTACATTTGAACTGGCAAAACATCCAAAAACACCCAAATATGCATCAAAATATTGAAAATATTCCAAAAGTGTGTTTTATATGTTTCAGATGCAAAAAGATCAAAAACAGATGAAAAACAACCAAAGTTTGTATAATTGGCAGTTTCAGTCCCTCAACTATCAAGAATTGACAAAACTAGTCCCTAAGTACTTATTTTTAATAAAAAGTCACCAATGGTCCTTTTGAAATCACAAATAATCATATTTAGTCCTTTGGTGTGAAATTTCATAAAATTACAAGTTTAGTCCCTGCATTTTGCAAAATTGACAAAAATGGTCCCTGGGATTTAAAAACTTTGAAAAAATCAATTTTGGTCCTTGTGCTACTCATCTTTGGCAGGAATGGTCCTTGGGTGAAAAGTTTGGTGAATTTACAAGAATGGTCCCTGAAGTTTCACAAGTTGGCAGATTTAGTCCCTGGAGGTGTAAAGATGGAAATTATCATCTATGGTCCTTATACTATTCACACCTGGCAAAATTCAGCCTTATGACAACTTTGGATAATTGGCAAAACAGGTCCCTCCATTTTCAGAATTACAACTATGGTCCTTGTGATAATTCTACAAACCAAATGGACTCCCTTTGTATTATAAACCCAAAACAAAACCCAAAAACAAACACAAGCCCATCCAACCCTTACCTTGGCCCAACACATATACCAGCCCAACACCCTAAGTATAATACCGGGGTCAACCCAGTCAAACCCACCTCACCACCTCTTTCCCTCCCTCATCACAAAACCTGATACCACCATATCACCTCTGCAAAACCACCTTATCCAACCACCACTTGCCACCCATCACCTCCAACCGCCCAAACCAACCCCCACTATCCTCAGCATTTAATGCCACCCCCCAATTGCACTCCACAGGCCAAATTAGCTATAAAACCTTTTTCCCGCCAAAATCAATTAACGGCCAAGATTGATCCTTTCACATCCAAGGGCTCAGAAATATAGTGGGAATGAGAGAGAAGCTTCCCTCAGTGCTTATAAGTCAAGAAAAAGTGAAGATAGAGGTGTTAGCTAGTAGCTGTAGTGTAGATTTTAGTTTTCTATGTCGTTTAATTTAATTTTCCATGTTCAGTGTAATTTTTAGTTTAATAATGATGTAATCAATTATTTCAGTACATTTTAAACCTTTGTCAATCTTTAATCTCAGTACTAAGGATAAATTTCAGTTTATGTCATTTGTGTTTAAAAATCTCAATCCACTTATATGTTGTTAAAAGCTATTGTTTATTGGTCCTTTAAGCTCATCTAAGTCACTGAGAATCTTTTCTAAGCTTGTTAAACCTTTTATTCAGTTCTTAATCAAAAATATAAAAAATAGCAAAAATATCAAATAAATAGCAAGAAAATATAAAAATCAGTGTGTATGAAGATTGGAGCAAGGAACATGGTGGATTATGGATTTTCTTGGTTTTAGTGCCTCTGGGGAGGCTATAGGATGTGAAGTAGATCCTTGGTTCTCAGTTGTTGGCACTGGATCAGTTGTAAGCTTGCTAATCTAAATTTTGCAATTCTACTGTAGAACTAACTATCAGCTTTAATCTCTGTGTTTTAGTGTTCCTTTGGTGTTATTCAGTTATAATATTGTTTAAAATCCATAGCTTGTTAATTAAAATCCTTATTTGCTCATTTACTCATGATTTACTGTCAATATGGTGTTTTAGTAATTCATAGGTAATTATGTTTAAATTCTGTGTTTTTATGGTTAATATGGTTTCTAACATGACCTTAAATGATCAAGAGTCAATTTCATAGATCAAATCTTCTTAATGCACTGAAAATCTCATTTTCAGTCACATAAGGGAGTGTTTGGCTTTGCTGTGTATTATGTGTTCAGGCTTGTAATTGTTGTTGCATTTGGTTCCCTTAGCTCACAGTAGGTTCACATAAGTCTAATTAAGTATAAAATCCAGTGAGTACTTTTGTAAAAGTCAAAAAGACATTCAATATCATCTTTCTTACTCACTATGTAGGATTTGGGTATGCTTATCATGTCTTTTATTGTATAATCAGTTAAATAAGCTTATTTAGTTTCATTATAGCTTAATACTACTTATTCAGTCATTTAGAAGCTTTTAAATCTCACAAAAGTCAATTTCTCATGTTTCAACAAAAAGTCAAAAATCACAAACTGTCAAAGTGGACAGATCTTCAAGACAATGTGTAGGGCTCAATATAGATTGAAGCTGCATTATTCTTGTTGATTTGTATTGATTGGTTGCTTGTGAGCTTTAATCAAAAATGAATTTGGAAATTGAAAGTCATTTGCTCATATTAACTCAGTCCTAAAGTTGCCTAGTTGACAGAACCCTCCTCTGTACCAGGATCATTACCCCATTTTCAATAGATTCCCCCATAGCTACTTATCAGTGGCCCCACCCTTTTTAGTTTCCTAGTTTCTTTGTTGAAGGGCTCACCAGCTTCAGCTTCATTAGGTATTTTGCCTAATTTGCTCCCTGGTCGTGCTTGCCCCTAGCTTCAATTTTGACCCATAAGTCACCCCTCACCCAACTCAGTAAGAGTGACTCAGTGTATGCAGCCATCTTCATAAGCTCCTAGCAAGCTTATTAGTGGGACCTTGGGTGTGCTTCTTGGCTTATTAAGAAGCTTACCAGGTCAGCTCATTGATTCCACCCTCACCTTAGACCACTGAGCTTAATTGTGGACCCCACAGAGGCCTGCAGTTGGCCTGTTTGGCTAGCATTAGTTGTTAGGAATTGGATTTTGCTTAATTGCTTATTATAGCTTATCAGTGTGTACTTTTGCTTGTTCTAGTTCATTTCCAGTTTACTTTGGTTATTTGTAGCTTGTTTTATCTTAAAGCTCACTGTGTAGATTATTAAATAGCTTGTTCAAACTCAAAAATCCCAATTTTCACTAAAAAGCCAAACTGTGTAAAACATAAGCTTGCATAGTGCTTATTTTTGAGTTCCATCAAAAGTGTTTTTACCAAAGTTGTTCATTTTCAGTGTGTGAACAAGTTCCAAAAAGAAAAATCCATAAATAATCACTTTTTAAGAAAAGTGATAGTTTCTATTTAATATAATTTTGATTTTTATTTTTCATTTTAAATTTTAATTAAGTACTTATCTGTTTTTATATTTTTCTTAATTTCCTGTTATCTTAAAGTATTTTTATAAATTTTATTAGAATTTTCCCTCTTCATTTAGTATTAATTAGAATTAAAAATGATTTAATTAATAATTAGTTAATATTAGTAATTAAATAGTTTTAATAAATTTTTATTAAACAGTAGTATAATTTTATATTTTTCCTAAGTTCTAAATAATATTTAGCACTTCTGGTAATTTTCCCATAATTTCTACTATTCATTTGGTAATTTCTAGATTTAATTTTATTTAAAACAGTTTAATTAGAAAAACCAAAAAGAAAATAGTTTTAGTGTTTAAAATTAATCTCAGATCCATTTTTATAATTTCTCTAGTTTGTATACATTGTTTAGAATCTTTAAAAATTGGATTTGTAATTTTCTCTTTTCATTTTCTATTTTTCTTATTTAATCTAGTTTAATTAACCTTTATATAATAGTTTAGTAATTAATTAATAAAAGTTCCACAAAAAGACAAAAATATTTATTTTTACTTTTTATATTTTTTTTAAGTCATTTTAGATTTTTAGAAAATATTTTGTCATTTTCTAAGTTAAATTTGTAATAGAAATCCTTTTAGAATTAGTTTAAATAGATTTTAATTAAATTAAAATAGTTTTAATTAAATAATTAATATTAAATTAATATAATATTAGTAACATATTTTCTTCTTGGATTTTAATTTTCTTTTAAGTTTAAAAGTTTTAAAAATTTTCATTTTACACCCTTGTAGTTTAGAACTTGTCACATTTAGTCCTTGTACTATTTTCAGTTACGTTTTTTAATACTTTTTGTTACATATTTGTTATATCTGATTGTTGTGCATCTTAATACTGTTTCCAAATATCATTCCAAGCAATCATTAGTGTAAAAGCAAATCAAAATCCATTTCTGGTTACTATTCCTGATCACTTATTCCAAAACGTTTTTCCAAATACAATTTCAACCTCGTCGGGATATAACGACCCGGGAATACACTGTGCTTATACCGGATCATTAATTGATCACTCTCTCCCTCATTTGACTTAGTTGACCACACCTGGTTGACTGGTTAGTTTGGGAGGAGTCAATACCCGTGCACGCACGAGATTTTTCCAGAAAAATTTATTATATAGTATTATCGTTTAAAAACATAAAATCTTATGTATATTTTAAAAAGTTAGAGCATCAACATGTGCAAAGTAAGAAAAATAGTTAGCAGAAATTGTAAATATAACCGTGGCATCGACCTTGTATTGGATTCTTGAGCGTGTCTTCTTATAATGTTATGGGGCCAAAGGTTCTCTGATCATATGAGATTACACATAAATCAAATTTATTTTAAAATTTTTGTTTAATATATGGATATAAAAGAATTTACCCGTGAAAATTATGATATAAGTACAACTAATAAGTAAGAACCTTGACGTGTTTTTTATGCAAATCATTTTTTTTTATTAGTTTAAAATTTTGATAAAGAAAAAAGTTTTAATGGTTAGGGAGAATTGCATATATACCCACTAAAACTCAAAAACTTGCATATTTACCCTAAATATAAGTTTTTAATGCATGATGTACAATGCAAGTTAAGCATGTTTTAGATATATATGCAAATATGTAAGTTTTAGTGGGTATATATGCAATTGCCCCTGGTAAACAATGAATCCCTTCACACATCATTTTTCTCTGGCAATTGTGTATATTAAAAATTGCACCACTTTTTTTTTATGAAGGCAGCTAGACCAAAATTAAGCAACATCAGCAAAGTAGCAAACACCAAAACACTTGACTCGTGATGACCATGGACAACACAAGTTCTAATGTCTTCTAATGTCAACCTAGCATGCTATGTCCAACTCTATTAGCCGCATGCTTAACAAAGGGCCAACGACAGCACTCAAACAGTGAAATATAGTACATGGTGACTTGCCACATACTTGATATTTTCTACATCGGTCTGCGCAGGCATAGGGATTGATAAAAGACAAACAAATCTGTCTCTATTTCAATTCTAGTTAGATGCTTCTCGTGGGCATTTTTAGCAGCCCACTATATGGCTTTAGCTTCTACAATAAGAGCTAATTGTACATGCTAAACACGCTTTGCACACGATAAAATAATCACACCTTCTGATTCTTGTGCTACCAATCCCAAACCCGATCCAGAACAGTTAGGCAACCATGTAACATCACAATTGATCATGACAACCCCATGAGGTGGAGGTTGCCAAGAACTCCGCCAAAGGAACTACATTTATCCCTTGTTGTGTTTAAGCACTCCCGGATACATGATATTCTCGGAATAGACATGTAGTGCCTTACTAAATTGCACCACAGTGTTAAGGATGTGACATTATATTTTAAACAAGGTCCCCGTTTGTTGTTGTTGTTGTTGATTTTCGACTTGTGAATCAATCCATGAAATTGGCCAGCCACCACACACATACTAAAATAACCGGGGTAAGACTCTTCTTTTTTGAGAAGGTTGACGTGACTATTTAAAAAAAAAAATTGCACCTCGCACATATTGAATATGAGACTTCTCACATTTAGTGATACAATGACAAGTCTTTTACCACTATGACACTCCGAGTGGTTCGGTAGCAAAACTATTGTTAGCAAACTATAAAATGGTTTTTTATGATGCATTAAATTAATTCAGTCGTTAATGAAACGATAAAAAAAAAGAACAAAACAATTGATCGCAAAATGCATACTAAATTATAAAGCTTGAACTAGATATTATTAAATCTTAATAATGGTTCTAAAGAACCAACCAAGACATCTTTTAAATTTCCTTATTAAAGATAAATCCCAAAACAAACAAAGACTTGGAAGGATTTGTTAAAAGGCATATAATGAAACCGTGCTAACTACTAAAATTTCAAAAGGTGCGACGTATGTAAATTTATTTCTTAAATGATGCTAATACTTTAAAATTTGATATTGTGTAAATATATTTTGGTTATAAATAATAAAATACCATATTTAGTTATATTATAAGGTGTAAATTTTTATATCCTACAAAATGTAATCAAACTATCAAAAAATTTCTTGCCTACTTGTGAGTACTAGTGTCAACTATTTTAACCTGCTACCTTTATAATATTACAAACTATCATTTTAGTATTTTCGTATCATCGTGTGGGTATCTTACTGTATTTATTATGTGAAATAATTTGTTATTTTCTAAAGTTGTTACAAACAAATTTTTTTGTTATATGTAAAGTTATTGTCACGAAAAACGTATAATTACAAAACATTGTTGGGCGGAAATTTTAAACGCATGATAATCAGTTAATCACTGAGCGCCGTACCCTTTTACTAAGCTCAAAATGACGTTTCCTTTATAAGCCAATTGACAACTCAACCATACACATATGCTTGTTTAAAAATTTATATTTCACTGATATTAAATTACGTTTGTACCCAAGAAACAACAAGAGAATACCTTAATGGTGCTATTATGCCAATTGATTAGGGGTTATAGTATTCAATAACTTCCGTTATGACATTAAGTATATTGATGGCACCTCATATAATTACCTTGGCATTTATAATCATGCATGGTCCATAGACCATAAATAATCCCAATTGCAACACGCTGTTATGCCAATTGTTGGTTGGAAACGCACAATTCTATCTTATATTATTTCGAAACAGTTGTACCACTCATATTATTAACTTGCTTTAGTAGGTATTGATGGTGAGTTAATTACACTACTAGTGGCTAGTGTAAATTAGTTATTTAAGAAATAACTTACAAAATAATTGATACAAAATTAAAGTGGGAACTTAGATTATGGAATACTTAATTATCGTAATTAACACTCTGGTTATTTGAAGCGATATTAATCGATTAAAGTATTTTTAATCAATAATCATGTGTTGAAGACTTCTTATAGTTACACTGTTTTCTCGAGTTAAAGTAAAGGAAGAAAATGAAAAGGAAACATAAGAAGTTGTGTTCTCGAATAGTACTTAAAATTGAAAAAAAATAAAATAAAAAAAATGAAACGGAATGAAAGTTAGTGTTATTTTGTTGATTATTAAAGTAAAGTGTTTCCTCTCAATTTTGGGAGAAAAGTGTTTACTTTACATTCTTTAAAAACAAAACTAAAGAACACAGTGTTATGATTCAAATGAAGTGAGCGTTCAGTGAATTTTTATGAACATACATTCACGAACATAACTGAACGTTCAGTGGACAGTTTATGAACTTTGTGGTAAAATGTTACTTTGTGTGCATCTTTTTATTAAATGAATGAACATTAACATGATTTTACGTCCCTTTAATTAAAAAAACAAACATGAAAAGAAGTATTGCCCGTTCATTTGCATGTGGTTGTTTCGGGGTTCCTTAGAATATATTGCCTTTCTAAAAATAATTATATTCATTAACATTCAATTATACGTTCGTTAATGTTTGTTTATTTGTTTTTGTCGTAAATATTACTTTTTATTATATACTTAAAAAATCAGTATACTTAAACAATCTGTATACTTAAACAAATAAACACACATAAAACACAATACTTTGTAAATTTTTTTTGTTTGTCTTCATAAGTTCATTTATGTTTACGTTCGTTTAGTTTCTTAATTAACGAACAAGAACAACCTCATTACTTAATGAATTTAGATAAACGTTCTTATCAATTCACTTATATGGTTAAAATTAAATAAATGAAAATTAGCAAGGCTTGTTTATATTCGTCGGTTCATTTAGATCCCTACTTTTAGCATATTTACAGTGGTATGTATGGTAAACCTTTCCAAGATGTTTATAGTGTTGCCAACTCATTCATACAATGATATCAACTTATAAACTTTTATAGTTTATTGAGTTGTTTTCACTATGCATTGTTTTGTAAGTTTATAAATAGAGGACATATTAAATGAGTAATTAAAGAGCTGTAAATATTTTGTGGCAATGAAATATTAACTTGTATCTTTTCATCCCATAACATCTTAAACTTTTAATCTCTGTTGTGGCTTAGTTTATAAATAACCTTTTAGCTTATAAACTTATTTTATAATTGTCATCGTGAATGCCTTTAGACTAAACATATTAGTAACTACAGTCATTACCACCACATCAACATTCACTCTTTAGCAAACCAACAACGTTTCAAACCTACCAAACAAGCATAATAGTGATCATCAAACCAACCATTGTTAAAAAAATAAAATTACATTTTTCATAAAAAAAATAATCAATAAAACTTTGATACAAACACGAGTATAAACATTTATAATTAAAATTTTATTAAAAAAAAGGCAATATACTCAATAGCACCCAAGTACCGTGTCCCACCCTAGCCAACATTCATCTTTTTCTTTAAATAAATAAATAAATAAATAAATATTGTTGTATCCTTCTACATCATTACCACTATAAATTTTGACATGTGTATTTTGAAAGGATTGTGTGCATAAAAACAATAACTTTCACTGCTGGCTTTCACAGAAATGTTGAAGAGTTGCACCGATGCACACCAAATAGAACATGCAAACGGAAATGAATTACGAAATGAATTAAGAGTATTGATGAAATGAAAATACCATATAATTTTCATTGAAGGGTAAACCAACAATTATCTAGGGATTATATATTTAACCTAGATAATGTATAAAGAACTAAAAAGACAAAACCACAAACCCTATGGGTTTATGGGAATCGGCCGACCCCCCTTAAGGGAAGGAAAGAGTTGAATTTGATTAATTGTCAAACTAAGAGTGCTTAGGGATAATTATGGAGGTATCCTAATCCTTCTAGAACTCTTCTTGGTATTCTATAAATACAAAGTTAATTATAGGGATTCACATAACACAACAACTATCCCTAAAATCCTCCCCCTCTCCTCCTCTTTCTACAATCAGTCAACCAAAGACGGGTTTTATACTTTGGCCGATCTTAAGTCGACCCTAAGTCGACTTGTACTAGCCCGCTCCCTAGTCGACTAGCTTACCCGATTTCGTACACGCCAAACTTACATAGGTTCGAGCCCTAATTCTACATGTGCGGTATCAGTGGATAACTGACGAGACGCGAGTTTATATTTCTCCTAGAAAACCATAAAATGATCAAACCAAGGAAGATAAGAAAGAAGAAGGTGATTCCTCATGTGCTGACTGGTCAGGAAACTTACATAACTGCATGAAAACAAGTATGTTAAGTCACAAATGCTAGCATTTCACACATATTATAATCTTAAAAGTGAGGTTTTAGAGAGAGAAAGAAAGAAACTTGGAGAGAGAAGTAAACTAGTTATTTCTAGAAAGAAGGAGAAGAGAATGGATGTTTAGATTAAGAAAGTGGGGAGACACACATACACACCAACTAGGCGTGTATATATATGGTATAAAAACTAGTTATTTGTTGTTGGATTAGGTTTACTTGTTGGACTAGACATGGACTTATAAAATAATAGCTTAATCCATACTCATTTACTCTTAACTAGTTTAATACACTATCATAAACTATTGCAAGTTTCGATAAACTATTAATGACCAACACTTATAAAAAAGCTAACAATCTGACAAAAAGGAGTTGTCATTTAACATAAGCTCTATCTTCATGTCTTGAGTCTTTGATCATTGAGCTTAAAGCTTGTGTGCTGTAGTAGATTTTGTTGATTCGTTGTTCCATTCATGCCTTGTGATCTTTCATGCATTCTCTTGTCTTATCTTGGCTTCAATCAACATCTTTAAGTGCTTGCGATTAGGTCTTCTTCAACATACTCATACCACTTTGTTTTTAACATTGAACTTTACTCGTATATCTTTCATCATCTCTTCTTTGAACTTTATCTTGACTTGATCTTAGATATACTTGTACTCGATGTAGTTCTTTGTCTTTCATATATTTGTCTTTAACTTGATGATGATGAATCACATGAGTCTTAGTGTGTGATGAGGCGAAAAGTGTTACGCTTTTAGGGGGTCATTTAAGCCCTAATCCGTAATTATTTGATCAAACATTGCCTTAAATCGTCCCTTTTGTCATTTTAGGTACTTTGGAGAGGAATTCTAGAAAAGGATACATTTTGAACGTTTTTGGAGCATAAAAGTGAAGAAAACGACAAAGTCTCAAAATATGCTGGAAAATGTACCTGACGGTGTCATGCTTTACCAGGTGACGGCATCACTCTTTGACAACAAGGTGGGTTATTTTGCACTAGACGCCCCAGAAAGATTTTGGAGATTTAATACGTGATGGCGTCACGTGTAAAAAGTTGTAGGTCGTCACATTTTGTCACAAAGGGAGACGACCCAGAAAGTTTTAAAGGGGACGGTGTCAGAGTTGGATCTGATCAATCCGAGGAATACTTTGGCGACGAGGTGACGGCGTCACGCCCTATAAGGTGACGCCGTCAGATTGTAAATTCTATATATATATTCGTCTAATTTTCATTCATTAGTGTGCAACTTTTGGGAAGAAACCATAGCTCGTTTTTCTACTGTATTTTTTAGGGTTTTTCACCCTTGAAACTTGGATGCTTAATTAAAGATAAGTCCTTTCAAATCATTCAATATGTCTATGTATTGTGTGATTATATCTTATGCTTATCTTTCAATTAACATGCTAGGCTAGGTCTTTGTTGTGTTTGCTTGGATCTAATGAAACCTAGCTATTGATTATATGTTGTTGGTTTGTTTGTGATTATTGTGGGTGGGTGAAGTCGGTGTTAGGCTTAAGAAAACTGGCTAACCTCCTATACGGTAACTTGCTTGAACGTCTTAAGAAATATGAATCGGATGTGTACTACGATTATTTGGTTGTATTTAATGCATGAGCGAATTCTAATGATCCCATGTTAGGAGCTTTTAGTCGGCTCGACATAGGAGTAAAGTAGGAGCTTATAGAGTTAGGGAAGATCGTACACGGCCCTACAAATGGTTTAAAGGAATACAATCCGTCATCCACACAATTACAACAAACCAATTAACATATAAAAGATAGCTAGGGAGTAAGGAAATCTAAGTAAACACATATTTCTCTCATATAAGTTTTACAACCATTTACTTTTTCTAGTTATTTTATTTTATTTGCAAAAGTAGTTATTTGGGTTAGTTGACTAGCAACTAATTCCGCCCACTCTTCCAAAAACCGAGATTTTTACTTGCTTTCCATAAAATATAAAAATACAAAAAGAATCATCCCTCAACCCTTAGACCTAATTAGAGTAGCTTTTCAAGCCTAACGACACTATTCCCCGAGAGAACGATCAATCCCCCGGTACTTGCCACTTCACTATACTACATCGGTCAGGTACACTGCCTGGTGGGGGTTGTAAGCTTCTCAAGATCCTTTGAGAGGTAAAACCTAAGTGCAAGGTTGCAAAACCCACACATCAAGTTTTTGGCGCCGTTGCCGGGGAATAGTTATTGCTTAGGTTGAAAATGTTATTTTTACTTAGGTCTACTCATTAGAATCCTTTCTAGTGAGATTTTTATTTTTATTTTTCTAGGTTTTCTTTAGTCTATCTTTTTTTCTTCGTGTTTTTGTTCGTAACCATTACCATCCGACATCATGGAAGGTGGTAATATCCTTGATCCCAACAACCCACCACAACATGACAACCCCAACCAAACCCACCTCCTAAAGCCCGTACTTTAGGAGAATACTCCCGTCCTACCAAGGCTATTGAAACACCATTGAGCTCACCCAAGGAGCCAATGTGTCTCCCTTGCGATCCGACACCATCCGGTTGGTGCAAAGCAGATGTGCATTCCATGGACTTCGTTCCGAAGATCCAAATCAACACCTCAAGGACTTCTTTAAGATCTTAGATTCCATAGACCTTGATGTTGACACTCGAGAGACTACCCGATTACGTCTCTTCCAATTCTCTCTGCGAGACCAAGCTAGTCAATGGCTAGAACTTCGACCCGCAGGATCCATCACCTCTTGGGATGCTCTCACCAATCTCTTCCTTGCTCACTTCTTCCCGCCAGGGAGAACTACCAAGTTAAGGAGTGACATCATGATGTTCGAGCAACTTCAAGGCGAAACCCTCTATGAGGCGTGAAACCGATTCAAAGATATGCTTCAAAGAGTCCCTCACCACGGTATAAATCTCTGGCTCTAAATCCAAATCTTCTATGACCACGTTAATTACCACACCAAGCGTCTCATCGATCGAGCCGCCGGGGGGAGATTACGTGGCAGAATTGCCGAGGAATCATGGGAAATCTTCGACGTGCTTGCACTCTACTATAATGAGGTATGGGAGACCTCTCGTATTGTAAAATCGGTTGATGCCACTAAACTTTCCGAAGAAAGCCTTGACGCACTTGAGAAAAGGGTTGACGACCTATCCGAAAGGAAAAAGAAACGCCTAAGTCCACAACGAGCAACAGTCAGCTCCATCTCTGACGCAAAGCCTACACCATTATCCGAATCACCTCGTAGGAAGAGTGTTGAATCTTTCTATAAACATGCTCATCCTACCCCACCTCCCCAGGTGCTTAGTCCAGAGTTCGAAAATCGAATGAGAGAATATATGTCAACACATTCCGAATGGCTAGAAGGATTCGAAGAGGCCATTTACAGGCAGAGGGAGTAAATGCAAGAGAAAATGGCTGAGATGATGAATCTTTTGAAAGAATACACAAAAACAAAACCCCCCGAGAAGGTGTTGATGCGAGGAGACATCAATAACTCCAACACCAAATTTGTTAATACCGTTTCCATCGTCCACAGGGGCAGCAATGAAGGAAGTGGGAGTTGATAACTAGGGAATGTAACAAAATTGACCTCATTCCACATGGTAGTGGGAACACTGAAACTGTCAAGTGCATTTTTGGCAAGAGAGAGGAGGCACCTCCTGATGAGCGCCCAATAGAATAACCACCAAAATCGCAACAAGTAAGGCACTACTTGAAGCATGAGATAAACAAGGAAACGATAAATGATTGGATAAGAAATTATCGACGTAGTCATCTTCAGGAAAAGAAGCCTACGAAGATGACACTGGATGATGAAGCAGACCTGATACCTGGGGGACAATTGTACGGAAGCCTCATGAAACAAAAGATAGTCGCTAAGCAAGAATTTCATGGAGTCTTCGAAGTACCATGCGGCATAGGTAANAAGTAAGGCACTACTTGAAGCATGAGATAAACAAGGAAACGATAAATGATTGGATAAGAAATTATCGACGTAGTCATCTTCAGGAAAAGAAGCCTACGAAGATGACACTGGATGATGAAGCAGACCTGATACCTGGGGGACAATTGTACGGAAGCCTCATGAAACAAAAGATAGTCGCTAAGCAAGAATTTCATGGAGTCTTCGAAGTACCATGCGGCATAGGTAAACTAAAGTATCTGGATACAGTAGCTGACCATGGTTCCGACGTGAGTTTAATGCCTTTTTCCATCTATGTTCAGTTAACTAACAAACCACCTTCCATCACACTCACCAAGCTCTCATTCGCAAAACATTCTTATCAATACCCACTAAGAGTGGCAGAAGATGTGTTAGTCAACATCGCCGGATTTATGTACCCATTCGACTTCATGATCGTTGATAGAGATGAAGTGAATATGCCGATCATTCTTGGGGCACCCTTCCTCACTATGGCTAAGGCACAAATCGATTACGAAAGTAGCACCATCCGGATAAAAAGGGGGAAGAAAGCAATTAGTTTCCCAACGATCCCTCGTTATTTAAAGGAAATCATGCTACAAAAGAAGATTAAAGCAGACTCCAACACGCCTCATGGTCATGTTCGAGAGAAAATCCTTGCATGGGAGACAAGGAAGAGTTACAAAGAAATCGAGGCTAGAGAAAGTAAGGATGGAAATAACGACTCTAAGGAGAGTAATAAGCAGGAAAAGAACCCTATGAAGTTTACAGAAGGGGACTTAGTGCTCCTGCAACATTCATAAATAAAAGTACCCCCAGACAAACCAAGTCCCTAGTGGTATGGACCTTCACAATCAAAAGCCGAGAACGGGATGGGGTGGTAACCTTGAGCAGTAAAATAGGAGGAGGAAGTGACTGCAAATGTAGAACGGTTAAAGCACTACCCCCATGATGGTAAGGATTATCTCTACCAAGGATACGTCATATCGCGCGATGAAGTCACGTAATAGGGAGTGACTTTGAGTCTAGTTACAAGACTCGTTAATAAAGAAAGCGCTTCTTGGGAGGCAACCCAAGCTTTATTTGTTTTGTGTGTTTGTTTATTTGAATTTATTTGTTTTCGTATATATGTTTTATTTTTATTCTTAATAATCCATGTTTCAAATTAAAATTGTAAAAATGCTTTATTTTGTTTTTAACTTCGTCTTAACTACATATAAAGGTATTTTGCAAAAGATAAGTGTAGGGGAAATCTAAATTTGTTTATAAGAACGAATGGAACATGAATTGTAACGATATAAAATAAACATACATATTAGTATTTGTTCGAGTCAAATGCTTGTATCGAGTCATAATGAAATTTTGCAGGATTCCTGACTCCTCCCAAACTAACCAGTCAACCAGGAGTGGTCAACCAAGTCAAATAAGGGAGAGAGTGATCAATTAATGATCCGGTGTAAGCACAGTGTGTTCCCGGGTCGTTATGTCCCAGCGAGATTGAAATGGTATTTTGAAAACGTTTTGGGAAGAGTGATCAGGAATAGTAACCAGAAAGAGAGTTTGATTGATTTTTACACTAATGATTGCTTGGAATGATAATAAGACAGTATTAACAAACATAGAATTACAATTAACCCTAAAAATCTAAATGCGAGCTGAAAGAAAAGTGGAAATATGCATAAATTAAACTAAGGCAGGGGGGGTGAAAATGGCAACTTTTTCAAACTCTAAAATGAAAATAAAATTAAATGACAAACAGAAAATCATTTTTTTTGATTATTTACATATTAAATATTAATAATTATAAGAACTATTTACAAAACTTACATTAAAACTAATTTATAACAAATCTAAAAGGATTAAGATTACACAATTACACTAAAAATTCTGCAAAATTAATTTCT
>LBNU01029356.1:100384-115305 GCA_014162995.1 Artemisia annua
ATTCAACATAAACGTGTGTTCCTTTTATAGACAAGGAACCCTAACCCTAATCCGTTCTCCAAGAAACGTATCTTCTAAATAATATGCATTATCACTTACTATAATATCTCATGCATATCCTAACTACATTACATAATATGCGGCTAAATAAACTATATCTACTGAACTATAACTTCAGCAGCAACTATTCTTCAGCAGGAACTAGTCTTCAGCAGGTTCCTTCTTCAGCATTAACCATCAGCAGAATCTACACTTAGTAGAATTCCCAACAATTACTTAATAAAATTTAAAAAGAGAAAATAAAAATTAAAAAAGTTAAATAGAAACTATCACTTTTATTAAAAAGTGATTATTTTTGGAATTTTCTTTTTGGAACTTGTTTACACACTGAAAATGAACATCTTTTGTGAAAACACTTTTTATGAAGCTTAAAAATAAGCACTTTGGACACTATTGTTGTTCACAGATTGTGAAAATGGTATTTTAAAACTTAAACAAGCTTGTAAAAAGCTACACAGTGGAAAACAAGGTCAAATTAAGCTATAACAAGTTGAATGAACTAGAAAACAAGCAGAAACAAGCAAAGTGGTACACTGAATAAGCTAGAAACCATAAATAAGCAAATCCATAAAAATCACATAACCAAACAAGGTTTTTGGCTGATTGCAGCCCTCTGTGGGGTCCACAGAGGTGAATGGGAGTCTAAAGTGGAGGTTGAACCTCAAAGTTGACCTGGTCAACTTTAAAATAAGTCAATAAGCTGGGCTTATGGCTTATTATTGAGCACTTGGTGAGGCTTGGTACTTAGGTGAAAAACCTGAGCACTCAGCTTTTGGTTTTGAGAACAGGTCAAAATGAGGGTTCAAAATACTAGGGGCAAATAAGCTGAAGCCCAAAATAAGCACTGATCTAAAGAGTTGAGCTAGTAAGCTCTCCAAAAAGCTAAGAAACTAAGGGTGGGGTCCACAAATGAATACTGTGCACCCTTGAGGATTTGGGTGAAAATCTGTGCACAGGGGATGCAAAGACTCAACAGGTCAACTTTAAGCTTAAAATTTTATGATCAAATGAGTTTGAAAAGCAAAATTTTTTGTTGAATCAGATCCACAAGCAACTAGAGAACACAAAACAACTCTTGCTATTCATTTCCAAACAATAATGAACATTGTGCAAGTCCTAAGATATCTGTCCATTTTGACAGTGAAAAACTTTTGACTTTTTGATGAATTTGCAAAATGTTGACTAAAATGAAATGAAATCTATCCTAGATGATTACTCATGATATATTAAGCCTAAATGAAACTGAATTGAGCAAGTATAACAACTAATTAACTGGTTTGATGAATTCTTGAACACTAAATCCTCATAGTGAACAAACAAGAGAGATTCAAAGGAAGTTTTGACTTTTTAAAAGAACAAGGACTGTTTTGTTGGCTTCACTGAGTTAGTCTAACCTAAATAAACATAGCACTACCAATTTTTACCCAGGTTTCACACAATAGCTCAGATGAACACACAGATCCAAACACCACTTAACAGATTGTGTATATATGATTTTCAAAGCTAATGCTTGTTAAAGACCATGAGAATGATTCCAGTACCCTAAAATGTTGTAGTGAGTACAAATTAACACACAAACATCAATAAGAACAGCAATCACCCTAAAATCAAGACTATGCTAATATGACAGTCAAATGAGCATAAGTGATCACAAGGAAATTTAAACAACTAGCACCTAAATTTAAGCTATTATATAACTAAGTTACACCTAATAAGCACAAAGAAACAGAAATAAGCAAAGATTAAACAATACTACAGTGAAATTAGAAAAATAGAATCATGAACTTACAACTGCCATCCAGCTAAACACCAAGAATAATGACTCAAACCCTTAACCTATAGCTTCCCAAGAAGCACTAAACCAAGGCCATCCATTATACACCCTGCTTGAGCTTTCTTCTTCTCTTCTTCACTGATTTTTATTTTTTTTATCTATTTAATGTGATTTTTTTGGTATTTTTGGATAGAACTATTATACTGGTTTTTTTATGTTTCTAAAAGCTTTCAGAAGCTTTCTGGGAGCTTAAGTGAGCTTATTTAGTCCATAACAACAACTACTAACAACATTCATACTAAATTTAGATTTTGAACAAAGTTAGGCATAAACTGAATTTCAAAAGATCACTGAATTTGATTGATGGAAATGAGTTTAAATTACAATAAAACACTTAGTACAATACTTTAAAACTGGAAATTACACTTGAATTTGACTAATTAATAAAAACGACAATGAAAACTAAACTTAAAATCTACTGTGGTCTTCTTCCTTCTCTCTGCCTTTTATAGATGAGTTCCAGAGTTCCTTGGGCCCCACTGAACCTTTCCCACTTCTTTCTTGAGCCATTGGATGAGAAGAAATGATTTTGGCCATTGGATTGAATTTGGCGCCAAAATATAAAATTGCAATTTGCACCTGTGGGATTACAATTGGGGGGTGGTGGCATTAATGGGGGTTGTCTTGTTAGGTATTGGTAGTGGTTTGGGCGGTGGAGTGGTGGGTTGAGGTGACTGAGTTGCAGGGTGCAAGTGGGAGATGGTGGGGGAGAGGTGGTGTGAACGGGGAAGGGGAAAAGGGGGAGGTTATAATTTAAACGGGGGAATGGGCTTGTGGGGTTTGGGCCAGGAAAAAGGTTGGGCCAAGGGAAAAAGGAAAGGGCTAAGGGGTTTAGTGGACTGGTGGGCTTATGGGTTTTGGAATGGATTGGGTTTATGAAGTAATAAAAGGCCGGTTTGGTTTGTAGTTTTCACAAGGACTAGTTTTGTAAATTCTGAATTTTGAGGGACTTGAGTTGTAAATTTTCCAAAGTTCTCAAAGGGTCCTTTCTTGCCAAGGTTGAATAGTACAAGGACCAAAGTTGACTTTTACACTTTTGAAATTCCCAGGGACTATTTCTGCCATCTTGTGAAACTTCAGGGACCAAACATGTAATTTTCCAAAATTTTACCACAAGGACCAATTGTGTCATTTATGAATAGTACAAGGTTTATTTTTGATTATTTTCACTTTTTAAATGACCAAGGACTATTTTTGACATTTTTCAAACTTGAGGGATAGTCTTCACAGGTGGGAGGTATGTAAGATGATGCAGGGGAAGGATTATGTACAAGACTCGAACTTATAGGTCCGGGTATGAGTAGATTAGATACGGGTTCAGAACTGAATTATCGAGTAGCCGAATGCTCTGTCAGCTCATCGAATATAACGTGAATTGTTTCCATGATTTGGCGGGTACGTTTGTTGTAGATTCGGTAACCCTTGCGATCTGGTGCGTAGCCAATGAAGAAACCAATATCAGCTTTAGCCTTTAACTTTCCCAAGTCTTCACTGTCGTTGGTGGGGTAGCACAGAGCTCCGAACACACGTAGCGAAGATAGATCAGGTTTTCTGTTATGCACAAGCTCATATGGGGTTTTGTTGTGCAGAGTATGAATCAAGGATCGGTTTTGAGTATAGCAAGCTGTGGAGATAGCTTCTGCCCATAGAAACATCGGAGCCTTAGAGAATATCAACATGGTTCTTGCAGCTTCAACAAGAGTTCGATTTCGTCTTTCGACTACACCGTTCTGCTGTGGAGTGCGTGGAACACTTTTCTGATGAGTAATTCCCATACTTTCATAAAACTGAGTGAGTTGTTTATTAACAAACTCAGTACCGTTGTCTGTTCTGATGATTCTTACAGTTTTGTTGAGTAGTACTTGCAGTTGCTTGATGAGTTTGATAATGATATCCGGAGTCTCATCCTTGGTTCTCAAAAACTTCACCCATGTAAATCGTGAGTAGTCATCGACTATCACAAGTACATATTTCTTTCCGTTAATACTCTGCACTCTCATTGGACCGCATAAATCCATGTGAAGGGTGTGAAGAACTTCCATATTGGTGTTGACGGGTTTGGGTTTATGGGCATATTTCTTGCTTTTGCCAAGTTGACAAGCGGGGTACAGATGATCTTTTTTATACTTCAGTCTGGGCATGCCACGAACAAGATCTTTGCGAGTAAGTTCATTAATGGTACCAAAGTTTAAGTGGTTTAAACGACGATGCCATAACCATGACTTGTTCCTGGATGCTTTAGACAATAGGCAGATTGGAGAGGACTTCATCATGTCTTCTATAGAGATGGTGTAAAGATTATTGCCACGACTTCCTTTCAGAAGATCAATACCATCCAACTCCCTAACGAAGCAAGTGTGTTTTCTAAAGGCTACCTCGAGGTCGGAATAACAAAATTGACCAACAGAGAATAGATTATGCCCAAGTCCTTCCACATAATAAACCCTTGAGATTACACTGTCCCCAAAGACGTAGTCTCCATAACCCATGATTGCACCGAAATGATCATTCCCGAATCTAACTGTCCCGATAAACTTTTTCACGAAATTCTGGAGCCGAGAGCGATCCCCTGTCATATGTTTTGAGCAGCCTGAGTCCAAATACCACAGGACGATTTGTACGACCTGCATTTGAAACCAGACAAATATGGATAACTGTAAAAAGTGGATCCCCATATAGAGTTGGGATCCAATTGGTTAGCACACACATTTTCAAGAGACATAGGATTAGAACATGCAATGGAATCAACGGAAACAGCTTCACTAATGGGTGCAACGGACCTATTATCAGAGGATTGTGTCACTAGAGAAAATTTTCTACCAGTTGCCTTCCATACTTTAACATTTGCATGCTTAAGATTNTAGCTTCTAGCCTAACGAACACTATTCCCTGTGAGAGAACGATCAATCCCCCGGTACTTCCCACTTCACTATACTACATCGGTCAGGTACACTGCCTGGTGGGGATTGCAAGCTTCTCGAGATCCCTCGAGAGGTAAAACGTAGTGCGTGTTGCAATCCACGCGCATCAGAGCAAATACTAGAATCAACATGATTCAAATTTTTCAAATCTATTTTATTGTTCCTAGGGTGTACTTCTACTCTCTTCTCTTGGACACTCTTAGCTGGCGAAGTCTTATCTTCCTTTGTGTTGCATTTAGGCTTTGACTTGCTAGCTTTAGAGTCACTGATTACTCCTGTAGAATTAATGAATGGAACATTAGATTTGTTTGCTACCATTTGTTTTTCCGGTTTAGATATGCTGGGTTTACACTCATTCAGTGGTACTGCAAAGGTGACATGCTTGTTCTTAGTTTCAGCTAATGATGCAGTGGGACTATCTCGCTGGTTAACAATCTTAGGACATGTGCCAATAGCATATTCTAATAGTTCTTGAGCACGTTTAATGAAGAAACAGGCATCTAAAACAGAATTGTCATGTGGCTTCACTATTCTATCCTCTTCGACTGTTTCGCGAAGTATATTAAGGCAATCCTTAAGGTGCTTGAGATAACAGTTATGTGCAGACTTATTATTCCTAAGGGGCAACGGGATATTCAAAGCATCAAGATTACAAAATTTAACAGCAGAAACCTTTGTACCAACACAATCACAAGCATTAACTGGCATTTTCCCTTTTTCCTGAGCCTTTAGATTCTCAATTTCTGTAAGCAAAGAAGTTATCTTTTCATTGTTTTTATCACGTGTGATCTTAATTGAATCATATAACTCTTTGTAATGCTGTTTAACTTTTGAATTTTCAGCTTGAAAACACTCATTTTCCTGTTGCAGTTTATTGATAATGTTTTGAAAATGAAAATTTTGAGAATCTAGAGGCATTGGTTTCTGGGAGTCAATTACATCACACTTGTTCGATTTCAATAGTGAGATCTGAGCCTTTAGTTTTTTGATAGTGTTCAAGTGAGCTTGAATCCTTTCATCTCGGTTGCTTATTTCAAAATATGCATCAAAATCAGGAGCATCCGAAGATGTCTTGACACTGATCGTTTTCACTTTTTCTTCTAGGTGTTGATATTTTAATTGCAAATTAAGATTCTCAACTTCTAATTTAGAAAAGTCCTTGACCATGTTATCATGATCATCATTTTGAATTTTTTTAAGCAACTTTAAATTCTCCCCCTCAAGCTCACTAACACGATTCTTAAGATCACAAAACGCATTAGACACATCATGAAATTGAGAAGCAGTTAATGCAGAATCAGTGGCAGTATAATAAACATTTTGAGCAATGCATTTGGCAATCAAATTATCATTCATAATGAGAATGTTCTTGTTCTCAATCTCACGTTTCTTAAGTTCTATCGCATTAAGTTCTACCACTTTTTCCATGTCTTTGAAAGCAGTTTTTACTTCACTAATTTCAGTTTCCAAAGAATGCTCAAGATTGTTGAAATGGTCTTTGAGAAAATTAAAAAATGGTATGACCTCTGTAAGGTAACATCATTTTGTTTGTTCAAATCCCCTTTCCCCTTCAGTAATACCCGTTGGTGTAATTCTCTTTTTACATGTTTTGTCAAAATCAGCAAATAATTGATAGAACACATACATGCTAACAAGAGTTTTACATTTAGTGGGAAGAATTTTAAGGACAATATGCGAAGGTGTATTGGGTGGATACACGGTTGTAGAAGGCACTACTTTAAGAATGGGTATTGTACATGCGAGTTTCTCGGCCTTCCGTTTTTCCATATCTAAAGCCCAAAATACTTGTTCAGGAGTCAAATTTGTTTCAGGCTTAAACCTAGACTTGAAAGTTGACAAAGTGGATTGATAGGTAGACTCAAAGTTTTCTTTGTCATAGTCGTGTGGATTAATTACGACTCTTTTTGCTACGCACTTAGGGTCATTCATTTTTTCAGCCATCTTATCCCTAGATGTTTCAGCACTTTCAAGGGTCTCATCAAACGATTCAACGCATGGGGGATCATGAACAGGTTTGAGAAGAACATTGCCATCATAAATAGAAGATTGGGCCTCTATCGCTTTCTTACAGTAATTGGGCGATGGATCTCCTATAATATTCTCACTATGTTCATCGCTAAAACGCTTGTGCTTAATGATCATGTTATAAGCTTGTTTAGAGAGGTCTTGACGGTACAATTTATCTTCAAGCTTGTTTTTCAATGTTTTAAGTTTGGAAAAATCACTTAAGAGTTTAGTTTCCTTTGCTTTGAAATCCTGTTTAAGCACATTGACTTTATCTAGGGTTTCCTGATTTTGCTTAACAGTTTGTTCAAGTTGTTTTTGTAACGAAGCTAACTCCTGTTTAAGTGTTTCCTCCCTTAAGTTTCGTTCAGAGATAAAAGTACGCATCTGACATTCTAATTTTTGTTCACGTTCGGTTAGCTCAAACTTAGCACATTGTTCATACCAGGCCAACTGATCTTTGTACGTCTTAATTCTATAGGTAAGGGTGTCATCAGGGAAGTTTGAGTATTCATGCAATTCATGGTCATTATTGACAACAGAAGATGCACAATTTGGTACAACAGGTTCTTCGTTAAGTTTCACATATTGTTCATATGGGACAACATTACTATTCCCCATATTTACATTATCTGATTTAATAACACTAGTTTGTTCTACTTCTTGGTGAATCTTTTGTTCAATTATACCATTATTACAACTATCAACAGAAGCTATATGGCTATGTACAGCAGATTCGGTGTATTGCGACACATGATGCTCAATCGGGAGAATATCTCTATTTTCCAGAGTAGTATTATTTGTCTCAAACACGTTTGTCTGTTGTACGTTGTCATAGTCATCATATAATTTAAGTGCCTCAGAGATGACAGATGAGTTAGAGTAGCCAGACTGTTGTGGAGATGATACAGCAGATGAAAAATTTGCCATGAATATAGTTTGAGCTGTGGGTTCATCATCCACATCAGAATCAAATGCATCACAGTCTTCAGCTTGGAAGATGTTCGGATCATTGAGTGCCAAATCCTGAATGGGTTGATCATCAACATCAGCATCAAACGTATTACCCTGAACCCCAGCTAAGAACATTGCTTTCTCATCATTCAGTGCAGCCCCATTCTCATGTGCTTGCAGCAACAGCATGACATCCTTGAAGTAATCAGCATTCTGGGGACGTTTAGGCTGGGTACAGTTCTTAGCTATGTGCCCAAAACCTCCACAGTTATAGCACTTGATCTGTCTGCCTGCCCCTTGATTACCATTACCCATTCTGTTCTGAGCTCCTCCATTCCCGGCAACAACATCTCCTCTGACAAAATTCCTTTGATTCAAGTTCTGTCGTCCTTGAACATTTTGAATCACNTCATCATTCAGTGCAGCCCCATTCTCCTGTGCTTGCAGCAACAGCATGACATCCTTGAAGTAATCAGCATTCTGGGGACGTTTAGGCTGGGTACAGTTCTTAGCAATGTGCCCAAAACCTCCACAGTTATAGCACTTGATCTGTCTGCCTGCCCCTTGATTACCATTACCCATTCTGTTCTGAGCTCCTCCATTCCCGGCAACACCATCTCCTCTGACAAAATTCCTTTGATTCAAGTTCTGTCGTCCTTGAACATTTTGAATCACCACTCTTCCATCCTCCACAGTAACCTGATTGCGTGGATTAGATGATGTACGAAGTTGGTTGTTAGTTTGAGGGAGTGCTGCTCTAAACTGCTGTGCAAGCAAAGCAACTTGACTTGCCAAGTCATCAATCTTCTTATCAGTGTGAGAGTATCCTGAGTCAGGGTGAAGGAATGTTGATTGACTTGATGATGATGCAGCTTGATGAGGTTGAGTGACTGATGATTGAAGGAGTGGTTGAACATTAGAGACCAAAGCCAGTGGGTCACTAGTAGCAGTTGGAGTAAACCTTTCCCTGAGTTGACGATCATACATAGCATGCCTTTCATGCTGTTGTAGGTAGGCATAGAGTTGCTCATAATTTGTCTCCCTCAGACCGTTGTTGAGTTTTACTGCAGTGACGAATCTATCCCATTCAGGTGTCATGTTGTTCACAAATTTGGAATTGAGCTGAGTGTTTGGCATAGTCATCCTTATGATCCTCATGTCATTAACCAGCTTGTGAAATCTGACATAGTAGTCATGGATGTTCTCCCCAAGATTCATCTTGAAGTGTTCAAATTCATCATAGAGCTGTGATTCACGATCCTCTTTGGTTAATTCTGAGCCCGCAAGTAGCATCTTCACATTGTCCCAAACAACTTTGGCTTCAGTGTTGAAGTTGATGAGCTTGTAAATGTCTTTTGGAAGACCCTGAATCACTATGTTAGAAGCTCTAATGTCAGCATCATATCGCTTCTTCTCCTCATCATTGAGATCTTTGTAAGTGCGGGGTCTATCGAGTCCAAGAGTGACACTACCATCCTCACCCTCAGTGATGGTATCTCTGGTGGTCCCCGGTTGAAATGGTCCTTCATCAATGGATTGAAGAATGTTTTCACAATTCTCTTTACCCAAGCAGTATAGACGAATCCTTTGTGCCCATGATTCATAGTCAGTCCTATCTAACATAGGAGGACGAGTATCGGATCCTGCCGCTTGAATGTCATCAGAAGAACTACTGGCCATAATGTATGTTACTTATGGGACTTTACAACTTTTGTGATTTAACCGAGAAATAGGTTCTTTCGCGGGATTTTATAAAATCAACTAAAGAAACCGTAAAGTAACCAGGAAAAAGGATGCAATGATGATATGACAAAGTTGAAGCAAACCACAAGTGTCAAACCACAAGAGATCAAACCCAATTGAACAAACCGCAGAGTACCCAAACCGCAAGTAATCAAACCGCAGTTAACAAACAGCAATACCACAAACCGCAGTATACCAAACCGCAAGAGTTCAAACCGCAACAGTTCAAACCGCAGAAATTGCATACCGCAGAAAGTTCAAACCGCAATCTGTCAAATCGCAACTTAATAAGACAGAAAGGTCACTTTCGTACTTTTTGTCTTTTATACTATTAAAAGAATACTGCCAAACCGCAGCTTTCAAACCGCAAGTAAGAACACAAATAGGACCTCAAACCGCAACAAAGAACAAACTTCAACAACTCCACGAATTCACAAAAATCACACTCAAATGAACGATTCAAGCCACGAAACTCCAAACCTAGGTGAATATAACAACTCTAAACAAGAAAGAACAAACAAATAACGATTCTAACCACTAAACAAGACTAACGAGTGTATAAAGAGCAAAGACCATTCGAACCAAACAAAAGTACACAAAACTCTCCTAGAAATCTAAGAACAAGCTATCCCAAGAGTGGAACCTTGGCTCTTGATACCAATTGTAACATATTAAACACAATATCTAGGATATAAGCATATGTATGGATCGAATATAATGAAGAATTAGAGAGAGAAAGTGAGTTGGGTGTTTCTAGAGAGAGAGAGGGATGAGAGAAAACTTGGAATGTATTAGATTAGAAATGAGAAAGCACCAACCCTCTCCACATGTGGAGAGGGGGTATTTATAGTCCTTACAAATAAATAAGAAAAACGCCCCGTATGGGCTGTGGATCAGGCATACAGTGGGTAAGAGACCCGTCCTTCCTCCACGGTGTTACTTAACTAAACTAAGGACTAACTACTATAAATATAACTACGAGCTAAATCTATGCTATTACATAATTGAGGTGACCGAGTCTTTAACTTAGGAATATTTGTATTCCTAACAGTAGATCCCTCCGGCTCTGGCGGATCATAGGACGGTTTTCCTAACCTTAGCAACCTTATAACTTCATGACTATCCTATGTTGCCATTAACCAAATATTTGAAAAATCACTCAAAGTGTTTATGATATAAGAAACACATTTTGTTAACACTTTGAGAGTTTTTATATTTTCTAAATGCTCCCCCTTAACATGTGCTCATATGTTTTAATTTAAAATTTGCACATGTTGGGTAGAGTTGCACTTTTTTATTGATCCACCTTGAGTGAACAAGACCCATTCGAGACACGTTAGCTTGAAATTATTACCCGTCCTGATCAAGTTCACAAAAGGTTTCTCAAAACGGTACACTCTACTCATACAAGTCCTCTTCGAGACACGCTTACATCACTGGTTAGATGGTATGTGCTTATTCACATACCTTTTATTTGCCAAATTAGGACCAAAACGACCAAAAACTAACCATAAATACCAAAGATATTGTGTTTTTGTGTTTGTGATTGTGCAGGAACAAATATTTCATAAATGGACATAAAATCAAGGAAAACTGACAAAAACGAGCACGAGAATGGAAAGTGTCAAAAGCCGAAGCCGGGAAAGTCAAATGGTCAATGGAAAAGCTCAAAGTGTCAAAATCATCCTCAATGATTCAAAGAATGTCAGAAAAAGTACTTGGAGCAAACTTTGAAAAATTGGCAATATTGGTCCCTCAACTTTTAGAACTTGTCAATTTGGGTCCTTTGAAGAAATAATTGAAGAAAAGTCAACAAAGGTCCCCCAATTATCAAAGTTTGACAAGAAAAGCCCTTGGAATGAAGTTTCATAAATTATAGCATTGGTCCTTGGAGAATTCAGAATTACATCTTAGGTCCTTGGAATTTATTATCTAGTCTTAATAAACAAACTGGATCCACTTATTTACTAAACTGAAAACTCATAAATCCCACTAGCCCATCAACCCTTATCTAAACCAACGGCCCAAAACCTTTTATATCAAAACCCGGTCCAACTCACTCCCACCTTTTTAACCCGGTCAAAAATAAAAAGTCAAACAATACTAAAATAAGTTACCCGCCCCCCAATTACCCCCTTTACCCAGTAACACCACTATTCACATGAACCCTAATATTCTAAACCTCAAAATTACAGCAAATAAGGGCAAAATAGTACAATCAACTTACGTTTCTAGAAGCCTGACACACGCAGAAGAATGCCAAGTCATCAATCTGTGTGCAATGATTGATGGGGGACAGTTGGCACATGATCCAAAGGTGCAAATGATTGCTTAGGTTTGAAGCTGAGATCAAAGGACGAGATTAATAAAGAGAAAGCACACCTGAGAGCTTCCAGATGCTTCCCCAAAACCCTAACTCACCTCTAGCCTCACCTATATATACCCTCCTCATTTTCATAGTTTGGTGTGTAGTTTTTGTAGTGTTACTCTGCTATTTTTCATTCTCAATTGTATTCCAAAATTGTAATTTAGATCTAATTAATGAAAGTTCAGTTTACTTTTTTACAATCATAGTTATCTAGTTGTTTTTAATTCTCAAAATTACCTAATCACTGTTATTTAAGCTTGTTATTTGATTCAGTAGCTTATAATCATCAATTTTAGCTTATCTAAACTTTTATAATTCATTTGTGTTTATCTCAAATCAAAAATCTAAAAAAATCAGAAAAACCTATAAAAAAAACCAAAAATAAGTTTTAAATTTCAAACCAAGCTTCAACAAGCTTGTTTTTCCAATAGCGCAAGTTCATTCTAGCTGTCCATAGCTTTAGTGAGCTTCTGTAGGTATAATATAGTTTAAATATTCAAAAATCACAAAAAGTCAACAAATAGTCAACTGTACCATGGAGATGATGATTCTGGAGTGATTTTGATAGTTCAAACTGAGATTGGGAAGAGTTTGGCCTATCTAAAGATAGGCTTCTTAAGGAAAACCCTCTGTTCATGTTGAGGGTGTTCTTGTAAGTTTCTATTTTACATTTATTAGCTTATAATTGCAATTTTAGATATCTAGTATAGATCTGTTATAAGTGCTTGTTTACTGTTTCATTAGTGTAACTTAGTCATATTATAGCTTAATATCATTAGATCTCATCAATTTAGAATAGTTTGCATCATATTTATACTATTGCTTAGTTATCTGTCATACATTGCTATTTGTGCTCTTGTGGTGTTGGTAGATTGGATCTGTGTTTTTGAGCTATATTGGACCTATTTGATCTGTCATTGAGTTGATTTAGTGGTTTGGATAAGTGAAACTCATATTTGCTTAATAAATCTCTCAAAACTGTAAGGTAAGTAGTGTTTGGTATAAGCTAGTTAACTGAGTTTATGGTTAGATCTGTAGGTATTAGTAGTTTAGGCAAATTGCATTAGGTAATATTAGAGTAAAAAGATCATAAAAACAGTAGGATCATTTGATAAAAGTAAAATTTGCATCTCAATTCTCTTAACAGTTAACTGTTACATATTTAGAGTAGCATAATCATTAAATTAGTTACATATAGTGATAATCTAGCTTTATTAAGTTGAATTTTAGTTTAGTATAACATAATTAATCAACTAGGGCCTTTAGAAATTCAGTTTAGTCAAAATCAAAAAAAAAAAAAAAAAAATCAAAAAGTCAAAAATAGTATTTGTTCAAAAATTGCATAATATTCTAGATCAATTTTAGGATTATAAACTGTTTGGAAGTACTATTTGATTGTTGATTTGAGATAATTGGCTGCTTGTGAATCTATATCAAAAAGAAATTCAGAATTTGGACAACATTTGCTTGCTTGAATCTGTAACCAAAGTAGCCTGACTGAGCATCTTTGTCCGCTGCACCTCTAATTTGTGTTCAACTGCCCATAATCATAAGCTTCTTTTTTTCTCAATAATTGATCATTCTGCTTGAAACTTGGTTTGTTACAGAGCTTACAATACCAGCTTGAGGTTTCTGAGGTTTATTTGTTTTTAGAAGCTTGTTTGCCCAACTTATTTAGCCTTCATAAGTGCCTAGTAGGACTGTTGTGGACTAAGTTTGCTGATTTAGCTTATTTGATTGATTCAGTTTGAAAGCTTGTTCTTTAGCTTGTTTGAGCTTGTTTGGTAGTGTGTCAGTAGAGGTTTAGCTTATTGCACTTTAGGATAGCTTATTTCCTTAGTTCCTTTTAGCTTTTAGTGTTACTTGGTCACTTAAGCCGTTTTTGGTAATCTGTTGGATACATAAGCTTCTTCTGAGCTTATCTAAAGCTTTTCATAAAAGTCATTTTACAAAAGTTCATTATTATTAGTTGTTTAATCATTTGGTAAAAAGAAAAAAAATTATAAAAAAAAATATTTGGCAAAAAGGTTTGGGTAAGGTTCGAGCCCCAGACCTCTAGCATACTAAACCTAACAACACACACACCATACCAATTGTGCCCGAAGAACTTACAATCCTATTTCTCAACATTTAATAGTTAACACATTGTCCATTTTAAGCTTAAAATTACTGCTAAGCTTGTTAAGAGCTTATACGTAGGCTTTTCCAACTTCTTGCAATTTTCTCTCATTTTCTTCATCAAAATAGACTTTTAGAAAAAAAAAATAGATTTTTTACTTTTCATTTTCTATTTTTAATCATTTATTTTCTCTTTTCTAGTTTTTAACTCATAATAAATAAATAAAAAGCCAAAAAATAAATTTTTTTTCCTAAAATTTTCTTTTATCATTTTTTAGTTAGAAAAATTATTTTAATATTTTTAGGACTTTTATTTTAGGATTCCACTAATTAGGTGAGTTTTTAGAAATTATTTCGTACGTTTTATATTTTAGTTTGCGTTTTAGGATCTTTGTGCTTTAATTGCTTTATCCCGTTGCTTGATTAGTTGTTTTTAGTTGCTTTTACATATTTCGTAGCTTATTATCTCATATATCTCTTTATTTTCACATTCACTACACGTTTTCGACACGTTTATCAATTTTTAATTCACATTCACTACATATATATATATATATATATATATATATATATATATATATATATATATATATATATATATATATATATATATATATATATATATATATATATATATATATATATATATATATATATATATATATATATATATATATATATATATATATATATATATATATATATATATATATATATATATATATATATATATATATATATATATATATATATATATATATATATATATATATATATATATATATATATATATATATATATATATATATATATATATATATATGTATGTATATATATATATATATATATGTATGTATATATATATATATATATATATGTATGTATATATATATATATA
>LBNU01029356.1:130794-145374 GCA_014162995.1 Artemisia annua
ATATATATATATATATATATATATATATATATATATATATATATATATATATATATATATATATATATATATATATATATATATATATATATAAATCTTTTTCCAAATTTATTTTTGAGTGTTTAGAACTTTTAGAAAGTAAGTTTGAATTTTTAGATGCCTTTCCCTTTAGATTTGCTTTTTAGGTGCGTTTTTAGATTACGTTAAGTTTGTTTTTAAATTTAGATTGCGTTTTAGGATTTTTCTGCTTTATTTGCTTGTTCTATTTGCTTGTTTACTTGTTTTTATTTGATATTCCATTATTGTAGTATAAAACCCCAAATATTCACCTTTATTTCACTTTCACTACACGTTTTATCGAACCGATTATCACTTTTCCATTCACACCTTCACACGGACTACGACCTCGGGTTTTGCTTATTTCCTTAGCAATTCCTTGGAAAAATAAATATACTATATATTGGTTTTAACGAATCAATTCTTGGCGCCGCCGCCGGGGAAGGTTGAAGTGAATTTTTGTTTTCGTTTTTAAAATCGTGTTTTGAAAAACCTTCCTTGTAAATATTTTCTTATATAAAAGTTATAAAAAAAATCAAAAATATTAAACACTTTTCCTAAAGTGTTTGCAAAATACCAAAAATATAATAAACATCCTCGCTCTTCCGTTGAAGGAGGGGTGTTGTAAACCAAATAAGTTCGAACGCAAAAAGAGATCGTGAAATTAGTCGTTATCGGATTATTTTAAGTCTACAACCGACAACTTTGTTGCGTGTAGTTTTAGAAGAAACGGTTTCGGTTAACGAATCGGTTAAGAAAACAAAAGAAAAAATATTGTAATTTTTGTCCAAAAATATATAAAAACCAAAAAGATTTTCTTTTCAAATTTATTTTCCTTTTTCTTTTTACTTTGGTTTCTTTTTAGTGTATGCTCACATGTTCACGGTCGAGATTAATCGATAAATATCCGACCATACCGACTCAAAACTATCGTAGACGTCGTAAAAGAGCTAACGTACCCGAGTTACGTACTCTTGTTGAATCACCTATCACCGAGATGGCCGATCAACGTACGATGCAAGAATTGCTCTAATGTCCCACCGAGGGATATGGAGATGCAATTGTTTTACCACCGATACTTTCCGAAAATTTTGAACTTAAAACCGGTTTGATTCAACTTGTCACATCAAACCAATTTCACGGTTTTGAGAGGGACGATCCTCACGCACACATCCATTGGTTCAATAAGTTAACCTCGACCATGAGATTTAAGGATGTCCCTCACGATGCTATTAAGTTGATGTTATTCCCATTTTCACTCGAGGGGGTAGCCCGGATTTGGCTCGAAAAAAAACCCCCTCGTTCTATCAATACATGGGAAAAACTCGTCTCAAAATTCGTTAATCATTTCTTTCCTCCGTCTAAAACGACTAATCTTAAGAATGATATAACCAATTTTCAACAACGTTTTGATGAGAACTTTGGTGAGGCATGGGAACGTTTTAAGGATCTTCTTCGAAATGTCCTCACCACGGTTTCTCCGAATTGCACCAAATCGACACGTTTTATAACGCTTTAACTCAAAATGATCAAGATTCTTTGAACGCAGCCGCCGGTGGCAATATCTTGAATCGTACGCCAAGGGATATTTTAACGATCATCGAGAACAAATCTAAGGTTCCGACTTCTCGTAACAAACCGAATGTTTCGAAAGTGACTTCTTATACTCCTTCTTCTTCGTCGGTCCCATCATCGGAATTGGCCGAGCTTACCGATGCTATCCGTTGTATGGTGAAAGAGTTTAAGCTTCAGAACCAAAAACCTGAGCCCGTTAAAGCCGTTACTGAAAAATGTGTGATTTGTGGTGGTCCTCATCCGTATTATGATTGTCAAGCCACCGATGGCCAAGTTTACAATGCTAATGTAGCCGCCGCAAACTACAATAAAAACCAAGGTTTTCGTACTCAAAACAACCAAATGGGGCCACCCGGGTTTCCACCCGTTCAAACTCATCAAAACCGTTATCCTCAAAATAACCAAGATTATCAAAACCAAGGTTACAATCAAAACCGTGGAACCACTTTCAATCAAGCTCAAAATTATCAAGTCCCTCCACCACAACAAGTTTATCATCAACCACCACAACAAGTTCAACCTTTTCCCAAGCTTTCAAATTATATAAAATCAAACGATGTTAGCATGCGAGCTATGCAAAATCAAATCAACAACATGAGGGTTGAACTTAATAAATAGATCGACACGACCATGACTCGACAAACGAATGAGCTTAAGCAAATGATGAGTAGTTTTCTTCAAATGAATCAACCGTCGACGTCTAGTTCTCTTCCGAGTAATACTATTGCTAACCCGAGGGGTGATTTGAAAGCAATCACAACTCGAAGTGGTGTTTCATACGATGGACCCACGACTCCGACTACCTCATCTTCTCTTCCTCCTAAGGTAGTCGACCGTGAGACCGAGGCGACAAAGGACCCGGTAATTCCTACTAATAACGGAAGAACCGAAAACGTCCAACCTCCGGTTATCCAACCGTCCAAATCCAAAGAAGTTGAGCCCGAAGATGAGATTCCAAAGAAAAATCCGAAACCGTCAATTCCTTATCATTCTCAACTTAACGATCAAAAGCTCTGCTAGAAAACAAACCACCAAATGGAAAAATTCTTTCAAAATTTTCAAGATCTTCGCTTTGATATAAGTCTGGCGGATGCTATTCTTTTGATGCCAAAATTTGCTTTTATGATCAAAAATTTGCTAAATAATAAAGAGAAATTGTTTGAAATGGCTAAAACTCCTTTAAACGAGAATTGCTCGGCGGTTCTCCTTAAGAAGCTTCCTGAAAAGCTTGGAGATCCCGGCAAGTTTATTATTCCGTGTAATTTTCCTTGGATGGTTCAGTGCTTCGCCTTGGCCGATCTTGGTGCTAGCATTAACCTCATGCCATTATCCGTTTGGAAGAAATTATCTCTTCCCGAATTGACCCCGACTTGCATGACCCTCGAGCTTGCCGATCGTTCTACTTCCCGTCCAGAGGGAATCACCGAGGATGTCATCGTTAATGTTGGAAAGTTCCATTTCTCCGCCGATTTTGTGATTGTCGATTTTGATGCCGATCCACGGGTTCCTCTCATTCTCGGAAGAGGTTTCCTAAGGACCGGTCGTACTTTGATTGATGTTTACGATGAAGAGATTACTTTGCACGATGGAAGTGAAGCCGTCACTTTTAATTTGGACCAAACGTCGAGATACTCCTCCAATTACGATGTTGAATCTCTTAACCGTATTGATGTTATTGATATTGCTACGGAGGAGTATGCTCAAGAGCTTCTTGGTTTTTCAAACAATGCTTCGAGTGGAAATCCCATTCCTTCTTCTGAACCAATTGTATCCGACTCTTCCCCTTCCCTTACTCCGTTTGAGGGGAGTGATTTCACCTTGGAAGAGATCGAGACTTGTCTTACTGATGAATCATTTTCACCGGAAATTGATCAATCTGATATTGATATCGAGGGAGATTTTCTTTTGCTTGAAAAACTTTTGAATGATGATCCATTTTCGCCTCTCCCTCCGATGGACCTAAAAATCGCCGAAGTTAAAGAAGTTGAGCCGTCTAAAGAAAATCCTCCGGAGCCCGAGCTCAAGGATTTACCTCCTCATCTCGAATATGCTTTCTTAGAAGGGACCGATAAATTTCCCGTTATCATTTCTAAAGACCTTAAAGATGAGGAGAGGACCCGTCTCTTAGATATGCTTAGGATGCATAAGAGTGCCATCGCTTGGCAAATTTCTGACATTAAGGGCATAGACCCTCGTTTTTGCACTCATAAGATTTTGCTCGAGGATAATTTTAAGCCCGTAATCCAACAACAACGACGGGTTAACCCGAAAATCCATGAAGTTATAAAAAAGGAAGTTATCAAACTCCTCGACGCTGGGATGATTTACCCCATTTCCGATAGCTCATGGGTTAGCCCGGTCCATTGTGTTCCAAAGAAAGGTGGAATTATTGTAGTGACGAATGAAGATAATGAGTTAATTCCCACACGTCTCGTTACGGGATGGAGAGTTTGTATCGACTATCGTAAGCTTAATGATGCGACCCGAAAGGACCATTTCCCACTTCCTTTTATGGACCAAATGCTAGAACGTCTAGGGGGAAATGCGTTCTATTGTTTTCTTGATGGTTTTTCCGGTTACTTTCAGATTCCGATCGATCCCCAAGATCAAGAAAAGACCACGTTCACTTGCCCTTATGGAACGTTTGCTTATCGACGTATGCCCTTTGGCTTATGTAATGCTCCAGACACGTTCCAAAGGTGTATGACGGCCATTTTCCAGGATATGATCGAGAAAACTATGGAAGTATTCATGGATGATTTTTCGTTCTATGGAAATTCGTTTACTGCTTGCCTTTCCCATTTGGAGAAAATGCTCAAACGGTGTGAAGACACTAATTTGGTTCTAAATTGGGAAAAGTGCCATTTCATGGTCAAAGAGGGCATTGTCCTCGGCCATAAGATTTCCAAAGCCGGGATTGAGGTCGATAGAGCTAAAGTCGATGTGATCGCAAAGCTACCTCATCCCACCACCATTCGAGGAATTCGTAGTTTTCTAGGTCATGCCGGTTTTTATCGACGTTTCATCCAAGACTTTTCTAAGATTGCCCGACCTCTGACCCATTTGCTTGAAAAAGATGCTCCGTTCTTCTTCTCTAATCACTGTGTTGAAGCATTTGAGATACTCAAGAAGAAATTGACGGAAGCTCCGATTCTAGTTGCCCCCGATTGGGACTTGCCTTTTGAGCTTATGTGCGATGCTAGCGATTATGCTATCGGGGCAGTCTTGGGGCAACGTAAGACCAAATATTTCCAACCGATACACTATGCAAGTAAGACTATGACTGACGCTCAATATCATTATACGACTACTGAAAAAGAAATGTTAGCCGTCATTTATGCCTTCGAAAAGTTTCGACCTTATCTCCTTTTGAAAAAATGCATAGTGTATACGGATCACTCGGCCTTGAAATACCTTATGACTAAACAAGATGCTAAACCGAGATTAATGCGGTGGGTTCTCCTTCTTCAAGAATTCAATGTCGAAATTCGTGACAAGAAAGGAGCGGAGAACCTAGCCGCCGACCATTTGTCTAGACATGAAAATCCCCATCAAAGTGTTCTCGAGAAAAAGGATATTAATGAGTCATTTCCTCTCGAGACACTGTGGAGTTTATCTCATGACCCAAGTACCCCATGGTTCGCCGACTTTGCGAATTACCATGCGGGGAATTTCATTCGAAAAGGGATGTCGTCCCAACAAAAAACAAATTCTTTAAGGATGTTAAGCATTATTTCTGGGACGACCCCTACTTGTTTAAGATATGTGCGGACCAAGTTATTAGGCGGTGCGTTCACGGCAAGGAAGCCGATGAGATTTATGGCATGCCACAATGGACCCACGGGGGGACATCATGGTGCCAATTACACCGCTAAGAAAGTTTTCGATTCCGGCTTCTATTGGCCGACGATATACCATGATGCACAAGACTTGGTGAAGTCGTGTGACTCTTGCCAACGTCAAGGAAAAATTTCACAAAAGGATGAGATGCCTCAAAATGCGATTCAAGTTTGTGAAATCTTTGACGTTTCGGGTATTGATTTTATGGGACCATTCCCGTCTTCTCGAGGGAATAAGTATATACTCGTGGCCGTCGATTACTTGTTGAAATGCGTTGAAGCAAAAGCGCTCCCCACCAATGACGCCCGAGTTGTTGTTAAGTTTTTGAAGAGTCTTTTTGCCCGATTTGGAACTCCTCGTGCTATTATAAGTGATCGCGGTACTCATTTTTGTAACGATCAATTTGCCAAAGTTATGCTTAAGTATGGAGTTACCCATTGTCTTTCGACCGCGTATCACCCGCAAACGAGCGGTCAAATTGAGGTTTCCAATCGTGGTTTGAAACGTATCTTAGAAAGGACCGTAGGAGAAAATCGTGCTTCATGGGCCGATAAGTTAGATGATGCATTATGGGCTTTCCGCACCGCTTACAAAACCCCCATCGGGTGTACTCCTTATAAGTTGGTGTATGGAAAGCCTTGTCACTTGCCCATTGAATTAGAGCACAAGGCCTACTGGGCCCTAAAACATGCTAATTTTGACCTAAAAACCACGGGTGATCACCGAAATGTTCAATTGAATGAATTAAACGAACTTAGGGATCAAGCCTACGCGAATTCTTTGATCTACAAAGAGAAAATGAAGAGGATTCATGATTCCAAAATCAAAAACCGCGTTTTCAACGTTGGTGATCGAGTCCTTCTTTTCAATTCTCGATTGAAGATTTTCTCGGGCAAACTCAAAACCCGTTGGTCAGGACCGTTTACCGTTACCCAAGTTTTCCCTTATGGCACCATCGAGTTAGCTCAACCCGATGGTCCCAACTTTAAGGTGAACGGTCATCGTCTCAAACATTACTTCGGAGGGGATATACCACCCATGGTTGTCCCGGATCTCCAAACTTTCCCCAAGGACAATTGAATTCGGGGATCGAGTCAAGCTATGCGACTCGGTAAACAAAAACAAAGCGCTTCGTGGGAGGCACCCCATGCTTATCCATCTATCTTTTTTCTTTTTATTTTCTATTAAGTGTGACGTGAGGAGGTTGACCTCTTCCAATTCTCGTGTTTTCGTGGTTGTTTGTTTTGATTGTCCAGGATTGTCCACGATCTATGAAGACTCTCGTGCTCGTTGTTTGTCTTTTTCTCCACTCGAGTCTCATTCATCGTTGCTTCTTCGGGAAATCTACAAAATATCATAATCTTATCGACTAACGTTTATCTTTTGGCATAATTAATAAACGGCCTTAGATTTTTGTTAGGATTACCCTTACCTTTGAAACATTGAGGACAATGTTTATCTTTAGTCTGGGAGGGGGGGTGAATCTTTCGATTGACCTTGCACTTTCACTTTTACCGTTTACTTACGCAACCCCGTTTTTCCTAAAAATTGAAAAAGTTGAAAAATTTTGAAAAATTTTGAAAAGTTTCAAAAAAAAAAGTGAAAAAATTGAAAAAATTACAAAAATATAATAAGTTTTGACACCATGTTTGACTTTCCAGCTGGTGAGAGTAAGAATAAAAATTTTGACTTGATCCGGGCGTGTTGAGCCCTAGCTTGTTCCCTTAACCAATATAATCTTAATATTCGATTATCGGCTAAGCATTCGCGGATCTCATTATTTGAGATTTTAAATTTGCGAAGAACGCGAAATGATAGAGTTTATTTAGAAGTTAGATGCTAAGCGTGGAGTAGTTGGTTCTCTTTAGAGCTCATCGAAGGTACTTGTGGCTTTTTGCTCCCACAAAATTGTTTCACCCCATATATTGTGTAAAATAATTAAAGATGTTAGGTTTTGGCGATACTTAGTTTTTGATTCTTGTCAAAAGGATCCTTGCTTATGAGAGTTGGGTACACATCAAGGTACTGCCAGTGTTACGGTGTAATAGACTATCACATCTTGCCGGCTCGCAACCGATGTTGGGATTGTTATAAAAGCCGTAGGACTTGGGGTTTGGCAAATAATGAATAATAATAATAATAATAATAATCATAAGCCATAAAAGTTTTCTACATCTTGCCGGTTCGCAGCCGATGTTGTAGACTTCAAAAAGGCAGAGGAAAATTCCAAGGTCATAATAGACTATTACATCTTGCCGGTTCGCAGCCGATGTTGTGATTGTTATAAAAGGCCAAGGACTAATATGTTTAAGTGCTTGAATAAATAAAAAAAAATGCCAAACCTTGACTCCGGGGAGGTCCTAATAAACGCTTCTGTCTCTGGACTCGTAGATGAGTTGTTTCGGTCGCCAATAAAAGGGATACTCCTCAAAATCATGTTAAATCAGAGACCTTGATGTGGACCTTATTTTTGTATGCAACGGTTCTCGCGAGAAGGATTAGAAACTACTTAGCGTCTTAATTTAATATCTTTATCGGACTAATAATTATGAAAACGAGATGTTTATGAAGAAATTCAATTCTCTCACAAAAATAAAATAGATAGATACCATCAAATAGGAAAATGGGAGCAAGAGGTAATTACACAATTAACTTCCATGGGTAGCGTCAGCATCTAACTTGTAAATAAGCTATGATCTCATTTTTATGCTTAGTTTGGGGGCTTGTGAAAAATCAGGGACGATGAATTTTATCCGTACGGTCACTTCTCCATGAGTCGTGTTCTTACTCTATGACCCTAAACGTTATTGCAAAATAATGAAAGTCAACATACCGTCACAAGTAAAAATGGAAAAATAAAAAAAATAGTAATATAATAGTTAATATATGAATAAATTCGAATAACGGGGCGTTTAATAAATGATTTCGTAATCTCTTTTGAACATTTTGCTACTTTCCAAAGTTAGTAAAAAGAGTTGAGAAATTATTTATCTCAAAAGCGTGAAGTGATGACATTGCGTGAGGACACGACAATACCTTAGTCTGGGGGATTTTGGTATGTGTTAAATTACACATACTTTTGACCAAATAAAACAGACCAAAAAGACCAAAAACCCGACCATAAATGCCAAATATATGTTGTTTTTGTGTTTGTGAATGTGGAGGTACGAATATTTTGAAAAGTGGACAAAAATCAAAGAAAACCCGACAAACGAGCACGAGATTGGAAAAAGCAATAAATTATGGGATTAAAGATAATTTTGTTTGGAGCATTGTTGCAAAAGATGGAATTATGAAATATTAAACGAAGCCCAAGTCCAACAAAAATATTAATCTATTTTAAGGCTCAATTTAAGATAAATGATAAGGAAGGCCCATGGGTTAAATCTTGACAAATAATTCGAGGCCCAACAAAGAAGAATACCAAGATCCGGCCCATTGACAAAAGAGAATGAAATGAAGACATGCCACGTGAACGGCAAAACATCTAATTGCAATATGCAATTCATTTGGAAAAAAGATAAAGCCACGTGATGTTAACGAAGATAAATGAGCCACCTGCTCTTCTTGGGAACCAACGACAAAGAAGAAATAAATAATGGAGAAGGGGCCAAAGAAGCCAAGTGATCTTTGCTATTTATTTTTTCCATATCAACAAATGAAATGAAGAAAAAGGGCAGCACGTGAAGAAGAAAAAAAAATGAGAGTTAGTATCAATTTGATGAGAAAACAAGACCAGTGAAATGAAAAATAATCGAAGTAATATCTCTTATTTTTGGTCTTGTAGGGTCACGTGCTTGGAGCAGCAAGAGCAAATTCGAGGCTCATGAATGAATTAAAATTCTTTTGTCGTTATCCTTCATGTCCAAAAATCATATTTGCAAATGAAGAGATAGAGCACGTGAACCGACCTCCCCAAGATAAATCATTGAGCGCGTGACCCTTGGTGTCTTCCACTCTCGCCTCCACTATAATGCTCCAACCAATCCATGATCGCCACGTGTCGCCTTGGTCGGGAAGGAATTGGAGGAAGGATCGAGAATATGATGAGGCTTTAAATAGACACCAGATCCGAGACAATGAGGAGCCTTCAATTATTCTCTCCTCGCACATTTATTTTACACACACTTTAATTTTAGCTTTCTAGTAGTAGTATTTTTAGTGCAGTTTTTTTATTGTAATATTTAGCTTATCCTTCAAGCTTATAACTTATAGCTTATTTTCAAGACTCTATTGTAATCTTTTATTTTTACTTATCAATGCAAAGTATGTTTCCTACTTAGTGCTTATTCTTCTTCCCATTTCTCTTTTTATTTTCTTTTTCTTTTCTTTAATCTAAGTAAAGTATATAAGCTTTTTAGCTTATTATATTTTATTCGGGTTTTGCTTTTTGGGTTTACTTTTTCAATAAGCTTACTCATAAAGCTTTTATTTTTTCTTTTATTTTCGTTTCTTTGACTATCTTTAAAAAAAAATTATATAAAGTTTAAATTTTTAGCTCATTATATCTTATAATTTATTCTTTTCTTCACCCTCTAGCTCGATTCAAATACAAAAAGATATGCATGGGCTCGTTAAGCTCGACTTATTTTTCAAATAAGTCTTGACATATCTTAAGTTTGAGAGCACTTTTTTATTTATTAGCCTTTTTTAGATAGCTTATTAAGTAGATCTAATATTTTTATCAAGTTTTTAGTATAAATCTTGCATCTTTATTGTTTATTTTTAAGTTTTTATATTTGGCTCAATTCGAACAAGAAAGGTCTTTAGCTTTAAAGCTTGCCTTAATCTTTGATTAAGCCTATTTGAACTATTAGTTTCGTGAGCTCATTATAGATCTAGTAGTTTCAATAGTTTATTTAGTATAAAGTTTGAATCTTTATTGTTATTTTGTAGTTTTTTATATACTTAGCTTATTGTTAATTTATATAAGGGAATATAAGTGCTTCACTTGGGTGATCGGCTTAATAGCCTTGATTGCTTTCTCCCTTATTCACTTTAAGCTTTAGTATTTTAGTTTATTTAGTAAAAACTTGTAGTTATAATCTAGTTTTATATAAATTATTGTTATCCTAACTCTTGTGTCTTATTTCTTATCACGATCTATCACTAAGGCCGGAGCTTAAGGGTCTTTAAGCATATTTTATACATAAAGTTTTAAACTTTAGTAATTTTTAAGCTTGTTAGTGAATAAAGTTTCAAAATTTACTTACTAATTAGTGGATAAGATTAATAAAGTAGTAAACTTTATTGATAATTTGTGCTTATTAGATCGGGTGGTTATTCCTCTCGTTTATTCATCCGGGTTCTATTTTATTTACTTTTTAATTTTGGTAGTTGATAATTTTAGTATAATAATTATGTTTATCAAAATACATGCTATGTGTTTGTTTGCTATGACTAGTGAGTAGATTTTTATATACTTGTTGAGTAGATTATTTAGTGAATTAAGTGTGGTTTATAAAAGTTAAAAGATACATTGGTTAGATCTAAATATCGATATCTCTTTATGAAAATTGTTGTGAGAAAAATTGTTATTTAAAGGACTTAATAGAAATAATAAACCACACTTAAGGATCTTTATAATTTGCTTTACAAGTATAGTTTTTTTTTATCATATATTTCGTATTTGCTTAATTAGAATAATTTAGTTGGTTATTTTTAGTTGTTATCTTTTATAGTTAGCGTTAGATTATTTAATTGCCACTAGTTTTATTATTATCTTTGTTTCAATCATTATTATTTTTCTTAACCAAAAATCTAAAAACATAAGTTAGAATCTTTTTCTTAAAATTTTAGTTTTTTTTTTTCAAAAAAACTTTAGTATTTTTTATATTTTAATTAGCTTTATATAGTTTTTAAATCATTATAATTAAAAGAAAAGTACAAAAATTAAAAAAAAAATAAGAAAATAAAAAATAAAAAAATATATAAATCTTTTTCCAAATTTATTTTTGAGTGTTTAGAACTTTTAGAAAGTAAGTTTGAATTTTTAGATGCCTTTCCCTTTAGATTTGGTTTTTAGGTGCGTTTTTAGATTACGTTAAGTTTGTTTTTAAATTTAGATTGCGTTTTAGGATTTGTGCGCTTTATTTGCTTGTTCTATTTGCTTGTTTACTTGTTTTTATTTGATATTCCATTATTGTAGTATAAAACCCTAAATATTCACCTTTATTTCACTTTCACTACACGTTTTATCGAACCGATTATCACTTTTCCATTCACACCTTCACACGGACTACGATCTCGGGTTTTGCTTATTTCCTTAGCAATTCCTAGGAAAAATAAATATACTATATATTGGTCTTAACGAATCAGGCGTTTCTCCTTATTCCGTGTAATTTTCCGGGGATGGTTTAATGCTTCGCCCTAGCCGATTTGGGTGCTAGCATTAACCTTATGCCAAAGTCTATGTGGAAGAAATTATCACTTCCCGATCCTACTCCCACTTGCATGACCCTCGAGCTCGCCGATCGATCTACTTCTCATCCCATTGGAATCGCCAAGGATGTCATCGTCAATGTAGGAAAGTTTCATTTTCCCGCCGATTTTGTGATCGTTGATTTTGATCCCGATCCAATGGTTCCTCTCATTCTCGGGAGAGGTTTCCTAAGGACGGGCCGTGCTTTGATTGATGTTTTTGATGAAGAAATTACTTTGTAAAATGGTAATGAAGCCGTCACGTTTAACTTGGACCAAACGTCGAGATACTCCTCCACCGATGATTGCATGTCCATAAACCGAATTGATGTTATTGATGAAGTTTCGGAGGAGTATTCTCAAGAACTTCTCGGTTTTTCTTATGATGCTTCAAGTGGCAATCCCACTCCTTCTTCTCAAGCTATTGTTGCCGACTATTTCCCTTCCCTCACTCCATTTGAGGGAAGTGATTTCCTCTTGGAAGAGGTTGATGCCTTTCTTTCTATTGATACTTCAACTTCACCGAAAGTTGATGATTCTTATCTTGACCCAGAGGGGGACATTCTTTTGCTTGAAAAGTTGCTAAATGAAGATCCGTCACCTTCTCTCCCTCCGAAAGAAATCAAAATTGAAGAAGTTAAAGAAATCAAAACGTCTAATCCTCCGGAGCTCGGGCTCATGGATTTACCTCCTCATCTTGAATACGCTTTTCTTGAAGATACCGACGAGTATCCCGTCATTATTTCTAAAGACCTAAAAGATGAGGAGAAGACCCGTATCATTGATGTTCTTAAGAAACACAAGAGTGCCATCACTTAGCAAATTTCCGACATTAAGGGCCTAGACCCTCGTTTTTGCACTCATAAGATCTTGCTCGAAGATAATTACAAGGCCTCCGTTCAACAACAACGACGGGTTAACCCAAAAGTCCATGAAGTTATTAAGAAGGAAGTTCTCAAACTCCTCGACGCTGGGATGATTTACCCCATTTCCGATAGCCCAAGGGTTAGCCCGGTCCATTGTGTTCCAAAGAAAGGCAGAATGACCGTCGTCGCAAATGAGAATAATGAGTTAATTTCGACACGTCTTGTCACCAGATGGAGAGTGTGTATCGACTACCGTAAACTTAATGATGATACCCCTAAAGACCATTTCCCGCTCCCTTTTATGGATCAAATGCTCGAACGTCTAGCGGGAAATGAGTTCTATTGTTTTCTTGATGGTTTTTCCGGCTACTTTCAAATACCTGTTGACCCATTAGACCAAGAAAAGACCACCTTCACTTGCCCTTATGGAACGTTTGCTTATTGATGTATGCCTTTTGGCTTATGTAATGCTCCGGACACGTTCCAAAGTTGCATGATGGCCATATTTCACGATATGATCGAGAAAATAATGGAGGTCTTTATGGACGATTTTTCGGTTTATGGAAACTCACTTACGACGTGCTTTTCCCATTTGGAGAAAATGCTAAAACGGTGTGAAGACACCAACTTGGTTCTCAATTGAGAAAAGTGCCATTTAATGGTTAAAGAGGGCATTGTCCTTGGCCATAAGATTTCGAAAGCTGGGATTGAGGTCGATAGAGCTAAAGTCGATGTGATCGCAAAGCTACCTCATCCCACGATCATTAAGGGAATCCAAAGTTTCCTCGGTCATGCCGGCTTTTACCGACATTTTATACAAGACTTTTCTAAGGTAGCCCGACCTTTGACCCACTTTCTTGAAAAGGATGCTCCGTTTATCTTCTCCAATGAATGCGTCGATGCATTTAATATGCTTAAGAAGAAGTTAACGGAGGCTCCGATCTTAGTTGCCTCCGATTGGGACTTGTCTTTTGAACTCTTGGCGGTCTTAGGGCAACGAAAGAACAAGTATTTTCAACCGATACGCTATGCAAGTAAGACGATGAATGAATCTCAATCTCATTAAACGACTATGGAGAAAGAGATGTTAGCCATCATATATGCCATTGAAAAGTTTAGACCTTATCTCCTTTTGAAAATATGCATAGTGTATACAGATTACTCGGCCTTGAAATACCTTATGACTAAAAAAAATGCTAAACCAAGATTAATGTGGTGGGTTCTCCTTCTTTAAGAATTCATTGTCGAAATTCGAGACAAGAAAGGAGCGGAGAACCTAGCCGCCGACCATTTGTCTAGACTTGAAAATCCCTATCAAAGTGTTCTCGAGAAAAGGATATTAATGATTCGTTTCCTCTCGAGACACTTGGGAGTTATCTCATGACCCTAGTACCCCATGGTTCGCCGACTTTGCGAATTACCATGCGGGGAATTTCATTAGGAAAGGGATGTCGTCCCAACAAAAAAAGAAATTCTTTAAGGACGTTAAGCATTATTATTGGGACGACCCCTATTTGTTTAGAGTTTGTGCAGACCAAGTGATTAGGCGGTGTGTTCACGGCAAGGAAGCCGATGTGATTCTTATGGCATGCTACAATGGACCCACGGGGGGACATCATGGTGCTAATTTTACCGCAAAGAAAGTGTTTGATTCCGTCTTCTATTGGCCGACGATATACAGTGATGCACATAACTTGGTGAAGTCGTGTGATTCATGCCAACGACAAGGAAAAATTTTACAAAGAGATGAAATGCCTAAAATGCGATTCAAGTTTGTGAAATCTTTGACGTTTGGGGTATTGACTTTATGGGACCATTCCTG
>LBNU01029356.1:158977-169685 GCA_014162995.1 Artemisia annua
CATATGAGACAGGAAGCTAAGGAAGTTGCCTACAATGGAGGGGCAAGATGGACTTTTACCTAGCTTATCTTTGATAAGCTAGGAGCTTGTTGAGCTTAGAGATACCCTGGTTAAGCCAGAGGTCAAGGTTCCAAGTGTTTTCATTTTCCTTTTCAGTTTTTAGAGTAAAATTGCATAATCTGTTTTATCTAATAATAGTTGTTGAATATTGTTCTTATGTGCTCATTTAAGCTTATTTTATCATTGTATGTGCTTATGATTCAGTGTTATGGTTTTAAATTGACAAATGCTTTGAAAATCACTTATTGAGTCTGTTAAAGAGGTGTTTGGTTCAGAGTGGTTCTCTGAGTTCTNAGAATTTTCCCTTTTCATTTAGCATTTATTAGAATTAATAATAGTTAAATTAATAATTAGTTAAAACTAGTAAATTAAATAGTTTTAACAATTTTTGTTAAACAGTAGTATCTTTTTATATTTTTCCTAAGTTCTACATAATATTTATCACTTCTAATAATTTTCCCATAATTTCTACTATTCATTTGGTAATTTCTAGTTTTAATTTTATTTAAAATAGTTTTAACTAAAAAACCAAAAAGAAATTAGTTTAAGTGTTTAAATTTAATCTCAGATTCATTTTTATAATTTTCCTAGCTTGTACACATTATTTAGACTCTGTAAAAATTGGATTTGTAATTTTCTCTTTTCATTTTCTAATTTTCTTATTTAATCTAGTTTAAGTAACCTTTATATAATAGTTTAGTAATTAATTAATAAAAGTTCCACAAAAAGACAAAAATATTTATTTTCAATTTTTATATTTCTTTCAAGTCATGTTAGATTTTTAGAAATTAATTTTGCAATTTTCTAAGTTAAATTTGTAATCTTTATCATTTTTAGACTTTAATTAGTTTTTATTAAGTTTTAAATAGTTTTATTAAATAATTAATATTTAAATATTAAAATAATCAAAAAAATAATTTTCTTTTTAATTTAATTTTCTTTTCATTTTAAGTTTGTAAAAGTTTTATTTTTACCCCTTCTAGTTTTTAATTGTTCAAATTTAACCTTTTTTCCTATACTGTGATTAGTCTGTTTGTATTAGGTTTTCCCCAAGCCTAATTCTGTTTCCCTGTAGTGTAGAATTTGTTAATCATCATTTTCTTAGTTAAACAATACCAAATAATCATTCTTAATCTGGTTACTATTTCTAATCACTCATTCCCAAAACGTTTTCCAAACACAATTTCAATCTCGTTGGGACTTAACGACCCGTGAGAACACTGTGCTTTCAACGGATCATAAATTGATCACTCCTCTCTCAGATTTGACTTGTTGACCACACCTTGTTGACTGGTTAGTTTGGGAGGAGTCATTAGCTTACAAGTAATTTATAGCACAGGGTTGTTATTAGTCCGAAGAAATGTGTTTTGGGACTAACTTAATCTTCTGTCATTCAACAATGGTCAGTCATTAGAGGTGCTTGTGATTGCTATATGCAAATTTACCCAACAACTCAAAATTGTTTTTATACTTTTTTGGTTATGCTATGTTCAATCATGCGCTTTTTTTTATTTTTTTTATTTTTTTTATTTTTTTTTATTTTTTTATTTTTTTTATTTTTTTTAAAGACTAACTATTTTCTAATATTTGTAGGTGAGGTAATCAAAGGAGCCTGATAATCAGTATAAGCTTATAATCCTGTCATCCAGCAACAGAAACAAGGAAATAAAAAGGGAAGTAGCAATCAAGACACTTTAAACAGTGATGGCACAACCATCTTCTAACCTTTTGTATATGTGCTTTTCGTCAGCGTACCATATAAACAATCCAGTTATCTAAACAATCAAGCACTTACAATCCTGTATGAGAATTTGTTATATAAAACACCCCGCGGCAACGCGCGGGTTTAAAACCTCGTTATATTTTATATATTGTCTTATTCTGTTATTTTATTAAAAAATGGTACCTCATGCGGTAATTAAAATGTATATTTATTTTAAATAATATATATTTTTCTCTCGTTTATTTCTTTCAAACCTACATCAAATTTAATTCAAAATCAAACCCCACCCACCAACCAAACACACTCTAATTTCATGCTAAATAGTAATACCTACATGTTGCGACTTTAGTGTCGTTAGGATGTGTGCATAAACAACTTCATAATAACATATATGTGTATAATATATCTAGCTAATCTTTCGTTAGCTTACCATCCCAGGGCTGATTTTGGACGCGTCTGCTACAGTTTTTTGCGATGAACTCTGCGGCTTCATACGATTTATTTGATACGGGTCGATCGAGAAATATAAAGTTTTGACAATGACATCATTAGATCCACGCAGAACCAAAGTAGAAATTGTTTGGATACTGATCTCAAACATGTATTCTTGTGGTGCATCTTCTATACGAGTTTTAATGGTGACAAAACTTGTTGTCTATCATTTCCATTATTGCCTCACTAACTGAATATTCAAAGCTAGGACTTATGAATGTTGTTTGATGCCAATAAAATTGTGAGCAAGAAATATGTTAATACTTAATACCAAGGTATAATGTTGATGCCAAGTTGCATCAAGTTGACTGGCAAAAATACATATGGTCCAAATGTTAGCACAACTGTCCAAGTTTGAACATGTATACCGTGTACGTGTCAATTTATATGAGTTTAGGGTTTATGGTTTAGGTTATGTATCCATTTCTATTTAAAAGAAGTTAAATTATTTAAGCAAAGTGATATTTTCACGGCAAAGTTTACTATGAACAATCTAATCACTCATTTATGCGAAACACAAGGGCAATGCGTAGCAAAGTTTTATTTATCTTCCTCTAATTTAGACCATTCGGGATAGTTAACTCTCATGGTTGGAGAATTTCGGGACGTTGATGATTAAGAACCCCAATTTAATTGGACCTTGTCAACATATATAAGATTGCGAGAAGAAAAAAAAAAGGTCTCCTGTCATCTAGAAATAAATGTTGTACAAACTAATTATAACACCGACGGCAGTTGCAACCTTTATACCAAGAAAAAGGTTGCTAAGATTGATAAAAACTGAAAGATGAGTGTTGCAAGGTTGACTAACCGTTCGTTGCATCGAGAAGATTAACAAACTAATTAATCATAATGTAGTAAAATTTAGTTATCTAGTAACTCTTGTGGCATATTCTGATTTCAATACCTATATACTTGTATTGTGACTTTACGTATTAATTACCACGTTTCTTTTTGTTTTGAACGAGTATATAAATGCACGTACTTCGTTGTGGGTTTGTAAATACTTCTATTTTGTTGATGTATATAAAAAGACTACACGTATATAACTGAATATTAAAATAGTTACAATCGTCACAGCCCATTTAAACAACATTTCGTTGAACCGAATACCCGCGCATAGCGTTTGAATTTTAAAACGGAAAGTAATTCTAATTGTAAAATTGTTGTTAATCGTTTTTGTGTATGAAATGGATGAATATTTTTATTGGATCAAAATTTAACTTATAAGTAGTGATAAAAGTAAAATATATTAGTGTAAAGTATAATATTGCAAGGTGTAGAGAGTAGTGGTAGATTAGTAATTTCTCAAGAGTTTTTAGGCAAGTGCTCTTTTTTTTTTTTTTTTTTTTTTTTTTTTTTTTTTTTTTGTTTTATTTTTTTTAGTAGAAATTTAAGGGTGTTCAGGAGCGCAATATGAACCAAATTATCTGCTTATTTCGTTTAATCTGTGATTCTGTGTTGTAGTGTTTGACAAACAAAACTAATAATCAATTTTTACGTTTGGCCGCCGCCACCTAAAAAACGTGAATTTGGAAAAGCAGGTAGACAAACCTTTTTGGAAACGTGATTTCTTATAACCAAAAAGATTACCGTACGTCACCCTTTAATTTCTTCTACCACCGGTACTCATGCAAACTTGTATAATAAAGCAAATTCCAACGCAATATGAGGACTCAAAACCTCAAGCAAAAGACCACATCTTTAGTTTTTATTTATTTATTGTTGGTTACGGATAAATGGTAAAGTAATGTACTATTAGTTTAATTTGATGTTTGTTAAAAAAAATAAAAAAAGTGTGAATTTCAGTATTTAGTTTAAGTGGTACGCAGTATAAACCACTTATGATTAGTGTAAAGTGGCCGTAACTTTGCCACTATTGTTCTATATTTTTGGGACCTTATTGAGAGTTGGTAATACGAGATAGCCAACTTGGTTTGTTGATGATGTTGATTGAGGTATTCTTGAGTCTTATTCGCGTGTCATTAAAGTGTGTTTTTCCGTATTAAAGCATGAGTTAGTCAATGATAAATGTCTCTTTCGGGTTTATGGTAAGGTAGTAACTAGTAGCAATTGGTTTGTCGGATTTAATATATTTGTTTTGTTTATTTTCTCTTTACACCAATTATAATTGTTCCTATATCCACACCCTTATTGCTTTGTGAAAACGTCTAGTGCATTGCTATTTTAGTGACCATCCGAGTTTTTGACTAATCAAATGACGAGCTAGCGATCTAGTGTGTATTTTGGTGACCATCCATTATGAAAATGACGCGCTAGCGATCCGAGATATGCTCTAGTGGCCATCCTTTGTTTGAGTAAATCAAGAATTCGTGCTAGTGATTTATTATGTCTTTGTGCGAAATGTTAAAACATAAGCCTAGTTAAACCCTTAAGCCTTCACTATTTTAACCTACTTTGCCTTTGAAATTGGTTTTAGTACTAAGACTCTAGTGGTAGAGATATGTATCCTTGCCAAGCCTATGATAGAATACTCGCCACGACTGTGCAATTGAGTGTACCACTAAATAAACACCCTGGATTAGTTACGGGAGATTAGCAAATTTCATTTCCTATTCGTGAGGTGTAATGGTTATGCACTATTGGTTGAGTTAATTACTTTGATGCTTAATTCCTTAACTACGGTTTTGGATGTTTTTCTAATTACTTAATCTAGAGTCTATTTGAGGACAAGTAGAAGTTAAGTGGAGGGATATGTGATAAGTCCTAAATTGTTGAATATTTATCACATGTTTACTGCTCATATTATGCAAGTTTATATCTGAATTGATACTTAATTGCCTAAGTTTTCCTATTTCAGTGATTATGGAGCAACATTGTTAAAAGTGCGGATTAAAGACATGATTTGGAGCTATTTTGTATGCAAGCTGTAAAAGAGCATGCAGTGTAACTGTGTAAGCAATTCTTGCCTTACGTCGTATTGGTACCTGAAGAATTCACCAAGTCTTGATGAATATTGAAGAATACGGTGTATTTAACTCTGGCAATGCGCCGTAATTGGAAGCTCTACAGTCAAATCCCAAGTCAACCATTGAAGGATCACGGCGTATGAAACTCTGGCCATACGCCGTAATGAAGATCTTATCCTTCGTCCAAGTATTTAGAAGATTTGAAGGTTATGGCGTAACAAGTCTCTAGTTTACGCCCTATTTTAGAAGATACGCAGAATATGCTTGGAATATGCTTTCTTCGTAGGCAATCAAGATATCTAGATTACGCCATATTTCCTTATGGATACGCTGTAATCTCGTCCTAACAGAAGACTATGAATACAAGCCCTAAATGGGAGTTTTTGATATTTTCACTCACCACTTTCAACAACAGCAGAATTTCAGCATTCCAAGGCCCCAATGTTAGTCCTTAGAGCTAGGATAACAAGGTGAGAAGGTCTCGTATCATTACATTAGGCTTAATCATTCGGTTTGCATATTATTTCCACTATGATTTGTGTATCGTTTGAATTATCCATTTGTGCTTTTACATACATTATGGGTTAACACCCTTTGGCGTTAGCCATGTTTATGAATATTCTATGATAGTTTTTCCATTTGTTTAGATCTATTGTCTTGGATTGCTTAGTTTATGTGTTTATTCTTTCAATCCTTATTTATTTGTTTAAGAAGTTTAAGTCTAGTATCACATGGACCAAGTAGGTATTGGATATATATTATGAAATATTTAAGTATGGGCGTGCTCTTCTAACATGGACCAAGTGGAGAATGAGTACTGTATTACATGGACCAAGTGAATACCACTGATAAATCACATAGATTAGATGACAACTTTATGCATGCTTGTAGTCCAATAGGTCCATGGACCAAATGGCCAAGGAGATTACTTGTAGAGTGGCTAGATACATGGACCAAGGGTCTAGTCTAGGTTAGATAGGAGTGTGTGGGTGTTATTTGGACCAAGGAGACATCCCCCATATATCCTGACGTCACCAGTACTTTACAATTCGATCATTGCACTAATGAACGGAAAACTAAAATGGAATAGGATTAACATGGCTAGCACTTCTTTCTCTCATTGATCACAACTTTAGTATAATTTAGAGTGTGCTTGGTTAAGGGGTATGGGCAATAAGGAATGGGTAACATAATGAATAAAGATGCTTGGTACTATATAATGCAATCACCCATTACCCACTTTTGGGTAATGGGTCATTACCCACTAACTTGGGGAGTAATGAATTTGATTACCTTTATATTCCTTTTGTCTTTCCCATTGCGACTCCCCTCTAAGAACCAGGCACACCCTTAGTTTAGTTTACATTTTTTTTTTTGCTTTTTAGTAGTTATTTAATCAAATTAATCAAAACCTCCTTTTAAACATGTAAAATACACTAGATAGGATCTAAGCATACTATTCCCGAGATAATCAAATTTTTTTAGTAGTTATTTTTTGATGAAGTGGCATGATGTGACACCATTTTTAAGTTTTGACTTGAGCAATCGTACTTAATGCTCTAAAGGTAGATAATAGGTGATAAAAATTGAATGGTGATACAGAAATCTATTAAATTATGTAAGATTCAATGCATTGTGAGTCTTTTGTATAGAAAAATGATATGTTGATGTAGGGTTGTGTAAGAAAAATTATTTGTTGATGTAGCATTGTGTAAGTAAACCATAAGAGTTCCGGGTACCATGCGTTTTCCGATGGTATCGTTAGGAAAACGTGACCGGACAACCGCCACAACCACACCTTGACTCGTGTTTTCGGGTGTGGCGCCGTCCCCACTAGCCTAAATCGTCCGGTATTTTTTTTATTATTTTTATTTATTTATTTTTGGGTTTTGTGTTTACATGTGTGTTTGTTTTATTTATATGTGTTTGTGTTTATTTTGTATTGTGAAAGTCTTTTTTTTTTTTTTTTTTTTTTTTTTTTTCAAGGTAGGCGTAAGGAGGAAGAAGACTTGTGTATTTTTTATTGTTTTGTTAAAATTTTTTTTATCATTATAAACCTTGTTGCTAAATATGTTTACATTATTAGTCTTTAAGAGTGTTTTCTTATACCGTAAGTCGTTATCGATAGAAAAAGAAATGCTTCTATTTTCATTTTCCAAAAAGCGTTTTATTTTCATTTCCAAAAAGAAATGAAAATGCTTCTATTCACATTTCCAAAAACAAAAGGCCAAAATGCATATTACTACCCTGAACTTGATTAACCGGGTCCTCTAGTACCCTGAACTCTTAAGGGTGCAGAATAGTACCCTCAACTTGGATAATCGGATACCTTAGTACCCTGACTCAGTTTTACTCGATCACATGATTTGCACATGACCTTTTGTGTTAATCTTTTGACAAGAATAATAAAATTGTTGTAAACAATATTAAAGGAATGAATATTCTTCAATTGATTATAATGTAGGGAATACAAAAGAGTATATATAAGATAATATTAGGGCAAAAACCCTAATAGCTAATTGGGCCATGGGCCTCTATTTAGTTATATGGACATCCATATAATAAAGATCCATAACACTCCCTCTTGGATGTCCATATTGTTAATACACTTATGAATTGCTGCCTCATTAAAAACCTTGTCAGGAAAACCCAGTGGGACAAAACCATGACTAAGGGAAAAAGAGTGCAGCGTGTATTATCTCCCTCTGATGACTACATCACTTGAGCTCTTTGAGTCGGCGCATCCCAATGTTGTAACTTAGTTTCCTAAATGTTGAGGTAGGAAGTGCCTTGGTAAATAGATCTGTCAAATTGTCACATGAATGAACTTGTTGAACAATAATATCACCATTCTTCTGTAAGTCGTGAGTGAAGAAGAATTTTGGTAAAATATGTTTCGTCCTATCGCCCTTGATATATCCTTCCTTAAGTTGAGCAATACAAGCTGCATTATCTTCATACAAAATTGTTGGTGCCTCCTTCTCTAAAGAATTACTACATGATCTACGTATGTGTTGTATCACACTTCTTAACCACACACATTCTCGACTTGCTTCATGTATCGCTAGAATTTCTGCATGGTTGGATGAAGTCGCTGAGATCGTTTGCTTAACTGAACACCATGAAATTGCGGTTCCTCCACTTTTAAATACATATCCCGTTTGAGATCGACAATTGTAAGGGTCAGACATATATACAGCATCTGCAAAACCAACTAAACTTGCATTTGATGGGTTAGTGAAAAATAACCCCATATCCTTTGTACCTTGAATATACTGGAATATCTGTTTTACTCCATTTGAGGATTATGCCTCGTTAAAACCTTACTAGATAAAACCCAATGGGACAAAATTCTAGTGAAGGAAAAAGAGTACATAACTCCTTTATATGCTTGGGGATGTTGCCTCATTAAAAACCTTGCTGGAAAACCCTATGGGGACAAAACCATGGTCAAGGGAAAAAAAGTGCAACGCAATTCTTCTCTCCCCCTAATGATCACATCACTTAAGTTTATTGAATCAGTGAACTGCACCTTAAAGTGTCTTAATAGAATCACATGAATAAGTATTCTCTACATGTTGTTCAGATATCCAATTTAAGAATTGAGATACGTCATACATCTCATTCAAGTACATCCTTGTACTTCACATATAAACAGTCTAATATGGCACATTTAAATCGATATTGTGATCATCATCTTATAAATCAAATGAGTCTTTTCAACGTCATGTGACCTCATAAACATGAGCGTCGTTTATCCATATAAAGATAGTAAGCATCTTTCTATAGTTTTCATGATGCACAAAATTTTCATCCTTAAGATGTTCAATTCGCAATAAAGACAAACTTTGTCTTTTGTTTCAAATTCAATTTCCATGCATTTAATCACCTTTACAAACTATATGAAACTTAAACCATATGCAAATCAAGATCTCATAATAAAGTTTCATAGGCAAACATATTTCTTTATTTGGCACAATACTATAGACTAATGCAATTATAACACATATGCCCAAAACATTATTAATTGAACACAATCAGGTAGTGTTCTCGAGAACGTTTTTCATATGCTTTTAAAAATTAATAATCACTATCATGCGTCATGCCTTTTATATCCAATGATAAAAATATCAACATCACATGAGCTCTATTCATTTATATTTTAGACGCATATCGATTAGTTATCATATCGCCAGACTTATAAATATTAAACAGATTATTGAATCCATCACGTGAGATCATGTCTCAATATGCAAAGTCTTTGCAAAAAAATATTTGTGTGCCATCAATTATGCCTTAAATATAATAGTTTCAATACTTTAATCTCACTTTCTCATAATGATCAATGCATATCCAATAATTCTACACACCATAAATATGGACTTTAAGTCCCATTAACCATGTCTCTTTATAAGAGACTTTACTCTTTCATTTCTTCTTTGCGTCTTTATATCTTTTGGCCATTCATTGATACATCTGCACTTCCTGCAGGTATTCTTCCATGATCCTCACCATGATTATAGCGCTATCTTATATATGTTCATAATCATTTCCATGTCACTTATCATATACAATAGTACTATCGACGTCGATTCATTACTTTTCGATTCCACACTTTACTAGACATTATCATTTATTGAGATCTCATAGTTTTTCATGTACCCGGGGTTTTTCAATAACCTTTATGTCTAGTGTCTCTTGACTATTATGGGGTCTTATTACCTCGATTTGACCATCTTCATTTTCTTGCTCCATTTTAACTAATCATTCTCTATCACGCTGCAGCCGTGCTATAGACTTACTACCATTCATTGGTTGTACCTTTGGGACATACATTATAATTGGAGCATTAGCAGCATTTATGTTATCTAGTCACTTGTTTAATATCACAACGATGCTGGCAATTACTAGATATGTAATATAAATTGTCCCTTTAATGTAAAGTTCATATTCATTATTGTGAGGATCAACATTCATATTATAATTCATTCCATATTCCTTGCTGCTTATTCTCTCCCCTGAATGAATTATCCATTTCAACATCCCATTATTGTGCGTTGTGGTGGATTTACAAGAAACATATACCGCACATTTACAAAAAAAAAACTTATATGGGAAACGTATGGTTTGTGACAAAAACCATTCTATTGGGGAGGATTCATTATAGATTGTTGGCAAGATGCGAATTCAACATTTTTTTTACAAGCCCCATAAACAAAGATTATGTTCTCAGAATTATTGGCTTTGCAATCAAGTGAAGACGTTTTATGAACGTTTCAACAAAAGCAATTCGCGTATGAACATGGGCTAATTTTATGTTCAACACTTATTCCAATAATCGCCCGTATTCACCACCATTCTCAATAATTAAATATGGAAAATCATGCTCGCAATTTTATAAGTCGAGCCATAATCAGGCTAACATTAAGTTGCGTCCTTGATGATCATTTTGACGATGCATCGATTTTAAAACTCAAAATGATTCACATGGCTGATGTATAGG
>LBNU01029357.1:4291-25997 GCA_014162995.1 Artemisia annua
TTAGTAATTAAAAGTAATTTTAAGTAATAAATAAATAAATAAAAAGTAATAAAAAGTATTTTAAATACATAAAAAGTTTAAATTTACGTTTTAAACCCTTTAGAATTTAAAATTTACTTTTAGGACTTAGGTTTTCCCTAGTTGACTTAGTTTTTCCCGAGATTAGCTCGGGGATTTAGGATTCGATCCCGTTTTACGTTTAGGTCTTAATTTCCTTGTTTTACGTGCTTTTTCGTGCTTTTCCGGGTTTATTTGTTTTTACGTGCTTATTTGTAGAAATTTAGGGTTCCCTTAGCCTGCACGACACGATTCACTTCACGAATCGCGAACACGAACCAACGAACCAAGTCTTAGCCTTCGTTGGGATTACGACCCGGGGATACATATTTACCGGTGCTATCCTCGGACTATATATATATATATATTTGGTTCACACCAATGGTCCCAAATCGGACGGGTTTGTTGAGGTGAAAAGGAATAATTCTAAAGGGAAACAAGGATCTAAACGTCACACGATGCAATTTGCGGGTCTTGGATTACCTAAGTCCAAGTCATAGCTTGTATACCGCCCTAAAGCTAAGAGTTCAAATGATACAAATGGGGCTTCAACCTCAAAGGATACCACTACTAATTCGGCTATGACTTCTACCATTAGGGAACATGGGAATTTAGATGGTATAAATCTTTCTATTATTAAGAATTCGTTTGAAGCGTTGAAGGAAAATAAAAATATATTTGAGAAGGTGGCATTTTCAAGTGAAGAAAATGTTGGTGATACCGGTAAGGAGGCAGCACAAGTTGTGGAAGATAGTGATAGTAATGAGGTCGAAGATGTATACGATGAGACTGCTAATTCCATGGCTAGTATAGGTGCAAATGATGTCAGTTTACTTGAAGACGAAGACTTTGATATCTGTGACACTTATGACCTTGATAGTTTAACCAATGAACATCGGGCATTTTGTGATGCGATTGATATTAATCTCGTAGGAAATTTAGACGATAGCTTTTCATTTGTGTTTGTCTAGTAGTTGTTCATAAGTTTGGTTTGTCATTCTTATGATAGATTTAGGTTGGAGCTCATATGGTGCGTTTGTTTTCTCGCATAAGTTGCGGGTTGAGATGTGAAATTCACTCACAACCTTTATGCTGAATTGTTTTTTTTGAAGTAATATATTTATCGGGTAAATGTCTTTGCTAAAAAAAAGTATTTTTCTTAAATTATTTGTGACTGCATCCCCATGTGGCCATGATGGTGACATTTTTTTTGTGCGTTTTTCTATTTTCAGCATATGCTGCTTTGTCGAAGTATGTCTTACTTGACATATTCAACGTTTCTAGACCAAAAGGGCTACAATCATGAGTGATATCGGTGCAATGACTAACGTTTTACACATGCATGTGAAAATCATTCCACCATTTTATTTTAATACATAAGTCTTTATCTGGGACACTTTTTTCTTGATATATAGTAATTGCTGTGTCGGGTGATCGACCCTAAGAAGTTACAAACAATGAAATTCGGTTTTTTTAGGAAAATTTATAATCGAAATCTTTTAATGTCAAGATGACATGTAAGTTGAATAATAGTTTATTCTTACTACTTTACTGATAACATTCTAGCGAGAGACTGGAGAAGGAGTACAGAATTACAATAAAATTGTACAAGCATGCTAGCTCCTTGTCTAATTGCCCTTCGAAAAGAACAAAACCCTCTTAGGTTCCCAGTGTTTGAATTTGTCATGCAACTAGCTGTAGTCATTGATTAGTGATGTCAAACTTGCTGAGGGCATGCATGTTTTTTTTTTTCTTTTTTTTTTCTTTTTTTTTTTTTTAAAAGAAAGGCGACAATATATAAAAGACTCAAAAAATGAAGAAAAACGATATAATACAATGCATCACACCTCAATTAAACAAGATAATTAAAAGAGGAAGGGACCCAAATAACGAAATACAAATAACATCCGAAGTAAACTAAAGATCACACAAATAATAAGTTACATCTTTGTTTGCTCTTTGCTCTCATAGTATTTAGACTAAGTACTTCTACAAAGTATTAGAGGTGAGCTATGCTAATCGTTTTACTTATAAATAACTCAAATATATAATACTATCAATGATTTTCAGTTTAAAGATTATAAATATACTATTACCATATTGGTAAAATTCACTAACATTCAGCTAGCGATTTGTGTTATGTGTATATGAAAAACAGGTCGAAATAAAAAAGTATTGCCATAGAAACACAAGCTATTGACAAATCCACAAAGTTTAGATATGAGAAAACAAGAAACCTAACCAATAAGCTCGTCGCACATGTGTATATAATCATATTCGATTTCGAGGTTTGTACGGATCTATAATATATAACACATTGCTCATGTGGGCGGCTTTAACTTCGGTCGGTCTCATCACTCATGGTCTTGTGTTCATGCTATGACATCTGTCCAACTTCATTATTCAATTTAGTTCAGTATCGATTCAAACAATAGGTTTTGACTTTAATGTAAACCCTATTTTTTACATCCAGAATGACAGAATGGATTAGTAGAAACATGTCGATCACCGAAAGCAGGTATATTTAGTTTCTGGCCAGAATATGTTAGTTTGGTAACTAGTAAACGTACTAATTAGATGAACCTGAGTTTCAACTCGATCGTTAACCAGATTGTCAAGAAAATGAATGTTGGCAAAACTTCTATTGTTCTGTAATCGATCAAGTATTAATTTTTCATTCATGTAAACACAAAGAAAGAGAGAGTTCAAAACGAGTTGAATATGGTAACGACATTGAGATCCCATCTACTTGACCCGTATCACGTATTACTTCTAGAATGAAAGGAAAACTTATGTGACAGAATCAAGCTACACTTTTCAACATTTGACCATGCTACCGTATCTAAAGGAAATATCAATTGTACCTGAGACCAAACAATATTGCTTTCTACATAACGCATCATGCATGTTGTTTTTAAGTTTTCACACCTCACTGAATGGACTTCATACGTACGTCTGCTGATGTTCCTGTTTACCTCATCAACTTATAGTTATTACTTATTAGCTAAAACCTAGTTATGATATATGGAAGCTTGGATATTACTGTATTAATCTACTATACCATCTGTTATTTTCATACTTGTTTTAGTGAACATCTATTTATGTTCCTTATCTTATGATTCTAAGAGCATCGGGATGTCCCTTAATCCATCTCAATACATGTTCTTTGATGCTGCGTGGGGTTCAATTGTTCAAACAACCCTTTGATTATCATGGCATTATAGAAACAAATTTTCTTTATACATCCAATAGACCAAGACTCGAGCTCCTCCTCGTTGAAGTCAAGCTTTTCTCTTTTCATTGGACTGCTAATAGGAATAGGAAAATTTCTCCTGTTTGAGTGATAACCCATGTAACGCTCTTCCAATCTTTTTGTAATTGCTTCCTCGCTCCTAGCTCGCTGCTAAGTTGTTTATATAATTTGCCGTTCTAAAAATACATGCCTAAACACCTTCTTTTGATGTCACCTCAACATGTTCATTTAACACATCTATCACTCACATGCTAAAAACACCCTCCCTTATAACTAATGAGGTGTAATTTCATACGCTTTTAGGGGTCATTTAGCCTCTAACTTGTGCATATTTGATCAAATATTTCCCTATATTGCTTCTATTTGAGTTTTAGGTACGTAGGAGAGAAATGCTGGAAAACTACAAGTCTTGGGCTCGAATGGACGGATAACGAAGAAAAACGACACATTCAGCAACGTGACCGACATGTTTGATGTGGTCACTGAATCATGACCACTCAGGTTGTGGAGACTGCCTGAGATGACGGTGTTAGTGTAGGGTTTTGGTGGTCACCCGCATGATGTATAAACATGCACAACGGAAAATAAACACATAAACGCCATGCAAACTAATATCAAGATCTCCTAATCAGGGATATAAGCTAAATCTAAACACATAATAAAGAAGACTTACCTTAATCCTGCTTGGTGTAAGCTTCTACTGCAGTCTGACATCAGTAGCGTGCGCGGAATCACCTTCTTCTTCCTGATGCTTCTTGGTTTTAGGGTTTATCACCACTTGGATGGCGTCAGGTATCCACCGATACTGCAGAAGTAGAACTAGGGCTTTGAACCTACGCAAGTTAGGCGAGCACGAATGGGTAAATTGACCAGAAGTCGATTACTCGACAAAAGGTTTGTCAAACTCTGTGATCGACCGAATTGGATAAGAGGGGAGGGAATTCGGTATTCGGGTATTAGGAGGAATGAATAGTTGTTTCTAGGGTGCATTGGTGTTTATAGGATACCAAGGAAGGTTCTAGTACAATTAAGAAAGTAAACAAGTTTGACAAGAACACAAATACACCCCCTTAAGGGTTTCGGCCGACTTCCCTAAGGTTTAGGGAAGTTTACTTTTGTCTTTTGTCATTAATTACCCTTTAATATTTATCCCGGATAAATATTATACCTTGAGTAATTACCGTTTTGTCCCTCAAATAAAAATACCAATATAGTTTCATTTCCTACGGAAAAAACTATCGTACTTTCATTTCCTCTTCATTTTCAATCCATTTCCATATCATTTCATAACTCATCTCTTATTTCTGCTTGCATGTTCTGTTTGGTGTGCACCATTGTGACCCTTTAGCATTTCTGTAAAGGCAAGTGTGAAAGTCGTTGTGTTGTTTGCACATAATACTTTCAGACTCCCACCTGTGCAAACACAGCAACATAGGAACCCTTTAACTGTACCAAGAGGTCACGAGCAAGACATTAAAGTACCTCACTCACATAAACTGATTCAATACCCAAGTAGTGATTTTCCTGACTTAAGCTATGCCAAGCTAAGTCCTAACTCAAGCTCCACCATAGAAGAGTCTATTGTTCCTCTCTTGCCATATACTATATAATGTAGCCGAGAAAATGAGTTGTCTAAATGCTCCACACTGATCTTCCCTTGCATCTAGGAGTTAACTATTCGACCACTCGTTTCCACTGATTAGATACACCATTTAGATTAGTAAAAGGCTTTATGTTGTTCAAAACCTGTTTGAGATATGAACATTCAAAGAATAAATGTGAGTAAGAATCAATTTGTGTTTTGCAAAAACTAAACATTGTGTTAACGTTCACATTTTGTTCTCAAGTACGAATCTTATCTTGCATTTGGAGGCTCTCCCCCATGACCAACAATAGTAGAAGAGAATGCTCTAAAAAACAATCCACAAAACACACAATATTTTCCCATGAAACCTCCTCACCACCTGGCCTCATAAATTCCCATACACTTCTAACTGAGAATTTGGTTAAGGTACGTGAGCTAGTTCTTCATTGAAAAGTATCATTGCATTCAGGTTGTATATCAATCTAGGCAGGTTATGTAGTAGACTAACCTGTTGGGTACATGGAAAAGGTAGCTCCAATTGACCACTTTTTTCATTATGTACATCCGCCAATTTGGAAGTAATCAAGTAACCTTGTTCAAAAGTCATGAATATGGTGCGTTCTCAAACCACTCCAAAAGTCATACCAAAAAGATGTGTTCTTACCATTATCAAACTTTACTACAATATGATCATGAATATGGTGTCTTATTGACAATATCTTCCTCTATCCCCAACTCGCGTTTTGAGACAACTGAACATCCCAAAGGCTTCTATCTTTAAGGCAATACGAGTTAATACAAAAGAGTTTGCTTATTGGTTATAATGTTCCAAATGTGTTTTGCCATCAAAGTGATGTTCCGTTAAGCCAAACTTTTAATACCTAAGCCACCATTATCGTTCGGGAGACAAACAACATCCACGACACTTTGGATTTACCTCGTTTAATCTAACCTTGACACCATAAGAAACCCCTCATGACCTTTTCAATGTCACAGATAACCAAAGTTGGAAGAACAAAAACCATCGACCAACTAACCTGCATAGAATAAAGAATAGAAATAACAAGTTGTAATTGCCCCGCAAATGATAATACTTTGTTCTTTCAATCCTACACTCTATTTCGAGCTCTTTCGACTAGAATCTCACAGTCCTTATGCATGGGCCTTTTAGTAATAAGTGGCACACCGAGATATTTGATCGGCAATACTCCTTCAACAAATGACATAACATTCTAGATTTGTTGTTTAATTTCACTCTTCACATTACAAAAGTAAACAACACTCTTTGTAATACTTGGTACAAGACCGACACCTCTTTGGAATCTTCAATAGCTTCCGTTAGAACTTTAACCAATGTAACATCCCCTAACTAAATAGAATTAAATCATCCTGATGAGGTGCAAAATCATACTGTTATTAGGGGTCATTTAGCCCTTAATCTCATGCACATTATCTCATTTATTGCCCTAGATCCTTTCTTTTTGAGTTTTAGGTCCTAAGGAATGCATTTGCTATAAACATACAAGATTTGGGCTTATTTGGATGAAGAATGGATGAAAAAGACAATGTTTCAAGTCTTTGACCGGTAACTCTGACGTGGTCACAAGAATTACCTAAAAAGTGAAAAATAAATACTATTCATGATAGCTCAGTGTGTTGAGATGGCAAAGGTGATGGCGTCAAAACCCAAAGCTGACGGCGTCACAACTTATAACCCGACGATGTCACATCGAGTCGGTGGGAAAATACCTAGATAGACGACGGCGAGCTGACGACGTCACAAGATAAGCTGACACCTTCAGAGACAAAAACTTATATATATTTTTGGATTGTTATAATAATTCGTGTGAAACTTTTAGGAGCTAAACCCTAACTGATTTTGGGGTGCTTTTTACTGCTTTTTACATCATGAACTCATCTGTATTATTGAGATAAGTTATTCAATTAATCATTCAATTATATTTTATCATTATTTTCTTGAACATGCTGATTTTTTTGTTGTTCATCTGCTATGCTAGGCTAAATAATTTAGTGTTTATCTAGGATTGCATGAAATTTTTAGTGTAATGATTATTCATATTGTCTCTTGTTGATAAATGTGTTCGTTAGAAGTCAAAATCTGGTTATGATTCTGACCTAGCTTAAACGTTGACTAAAAACATCTAATTAAGTACTTAAGATTAGGGTGTTTAATTAGATTGGATATTTAAAGCGTGTTGTAGTTATTTTGTGATGCTTAGGCATTCTTAAGCGCCATTCACTTAGGTTGCTACATGGACGTGTGATTGACCAACAGACAATCGGTAATAAGGAATATCCCCTTTACATCAAACAAGACGTGACAATTCAATATGATTAATTAGATCATTAATAAAAAGTAGTGCACGCTAGATAAATACACTTTTTTCATTTAATAGTTCACACCAAAATTTTATTTATTTATTTATTTGTTATTTTGCTTTTCTTGCATTTAGGTTAATATAATTAGTTTAAAACAAATGTCCTCAATAATAGATTTTTACTTGCTTTCATAAATATAACAACATCATAAATAAACTCCTTGCGTCTTGAGATCAAATAGTCATACGTCTCTTCAATTTTTCCGAAAACTCCTAAAAATAAAAATTTATCACATATCTGATTAGGAAATGCAAAAAAGGGACATGTAAACACTCATACCATTGGACCTCATTATTCCTCTAGAGAATGATCTTCTCTCGGTCTTGCCTAAACTATTCTAGAACGATTAGGTACACTGACTATGGGGTTCTAAAATTTCAGTGTTGCAACCGCCACATCACATCCACAAAGCGTAAGTGCGTAATCTTTTGGATTTCACACTTAGCATAATATTGGATTTCACACTTAGCGTAGATAGTTATAAACGGGACTAGTACATGTCGTTTATGCAGTAATTACTTTTTGATAGTTAACAATGCTAATACAATAGATGGAATGAAAACTCAAAGAAACTAAGCATTAAATATAACTACTTGTTAATCCAAGCACATTTTGTTAAGAATCGCAAGTCGTAAGGTGTCTTCCTCACTTGTGAATCCGTTAGGAACCTTCACAATAACATCTTGCAACATCAAATCCTTCACACAAGAGACACTTGCATAATTAACCTCCAGATTAAGGCTTCTAAGTGCATCCATCAACTTACATGCTGGATGATTAACTTCCGCAGATTGTACCCTAATTATTGCTTCCGATTCAAGTAACTTCACCTCGACTTCAACCTTATTAGACATTGAATGACCAGTAGTTCTTTGATCATGAACATGGTTACATTGATTGATGTTCAGTTGGTTGTCATTTCTAGGTCTTATTAGAGAAAATTCCGACCCTTTATTATTTTCTAACGTTTGGATTTTGGATTTGAGCTCATTGATGTAAGTAACTGCATCTGCTAGTAGAGAAGCCTTGTCCATCTTTGAAACGTATGGAACAACGCTCCTGAGTGCGTAAAAGCGATGATTTAGCTTCTCTCTTCGTTGTCGCTCAGCCTCCACATGGTACCCAGGTGCCAATACTTCTGGCTGTGCGATTTTGACCTTTACTCGTCGACCCTTCCTCTTCGGTGTACATGTGTTCTTGGTTGTTAATGATGATGAGCTATTGATTTCCAGTGGATCTGAATCAGAAGAGGACATCTTCATCTTCTTTGTGCTCATCACTTCTTCCTGACCTTCACCTACTTGATTTTGAAGGCCTAAAAATGATCTAGCTTTTGTTAGCAAAACTATGATAAATAAAGGACAACTTAGCCATAGAAGTGGCGCTAATTAGTCCATCATGTGATCCAATGATCGATGATTAACTAGTGTCTATACACAGAAAAAAGATGTTCTAGCTACCGGAGTCCAATTGCACCCTGCCTACTTAAATATTTATCATTCAATCTTTTTTCATGAATTAATTACTAGCAATTATATTAAATATTTCACCTATAGTAGACAGACTATAACTAATCTTCTTTCTAGATTTTTCATTGTTTAATTAAAACTAGTCATATATAACTTTGATCTTGCCTCATGGTTATCATGTAAAACCATAAAAAAAATACTCCGTACAAAAGAACAACAAAAGATTATACTCACCTTGATTAGGGAATTCACATTCATCAACAAGATTATGAAAGTTGATATTCGGTAAGCTATTCGGATCAAATACTGATTTCGTCAAATTAATCAAACCACAATCTTGTTGCACAACATCACAACAACCCAATTCAACGACACCATTATTAGTTGGTATACAAACCAAAGACTTAATCCCATGAACTCTCACTTCTTCACATCTTTTACTATCATATTTCCCTAACTCTATATCACCTGCCAACCACACGCAAGATCTTGAACCAAAACACTGGCCCACAACATCATGTCCAGCCGGAAAACACATCCCTAGGGATGACATAATCAACCATTGGGTATCAGAAACATCATCTAGTCCAAACACATAGTTGTTTTCAGGGAAATAACCATCAGCCCATTCTAGAACAAGACAGTCGTCTGTCTCTTTGGAAGCTTTCCAGAAAATGGCGTAAAGCCACCTTTCGGGTCGGTTTTGGAGGATGAACTTGAGACAGGTTTGAAGAGAAGATTGTGCCATGGTGGTTGAGTTAAGTAATTCCATCGAATAGGCTGCACCGGTGATGTATTACAAATACTACCTTAATGCAATAATGCAGCATGTTTTATAAAGACTACGGAGTACTTGCTTGTTAGCCACTTCTTAGGCCCGTTTGGTTCGGCGGAATCCTAAGGATTCTAGTGGAATTGGAATACAATTCCATTTCATAACGTGTTTTGTTGACAAATTCAAAGAATTTGGAATCTGAATTCCATTCCTTACTGTGTTTGGTCGGCAAACGGAATGGAATGAAATTCCTTCAAAATCACATATATATGCGGTAGTATTTGCAAATTTCAATTCCCTCATATTATAAATCCTAAGGATTTCAATTTCTAACATTCCATTCCTTCACATTCCAATTCCTTAAACAGATTCCAATTCCGTCAAAAAAACATTCTGCGAACCAAACGAGCCCTTAGGCCCCGTCTGGTTGGCGGAATCTTCAGGATTCTGATGGAATTGGAATTTGATTCCATTTCATAACGTGTTTGGTTGGCAGATTCAAGGAATTCAAAATCTGAATTCCATTCTTTAACGTTTTTAGTTGGCAAATGGAATGGAATGAAATCCTTCAAAATCCCATTTCTGTGGAATTCAACATTCGATAGCAAAATGTGAGGAACATGAAATTCATTATGTTTGTCATCAAAAATCAATTACGGATTATTATTATTATTATTATTATTGTTATTATTATTATTATTAAATATTTTAATATAATTTTTTTCCTATTTCATTTTCTTCCAACTAAACACGCGTTAGTTTTTGTAAATTCCAATTTCTTCAGATTCTAAATTCTTAACATTTCAATACTTAACATTCCAATTCCATTGACAGATTCCAATTCTATCAAAAACATTCCGCGAACCAAACGGGGCCTAATGTGACGTTTATTAACATGATCATATGTAATGCATCAAGTCTTTAAAGATTACGACTTAATGTATTTAATACATTAATTATTACATTTATTTTCCTATAAAAAAGCTTTTCTTCAAAATCTTGTGTAATGCTAAAAAATCTTGTGTATCACATTTTTTTTTGTTTTTTTTGAACGACGAAATTTTATAAAACTAGCAAGGAGCTAAAAACCAAGACAATTACATACCAGAAGTAATAAGAGACGGGTTTTGAAGCCACCCGACCCAACTAAACTGCTTATAACTACATTTACTTGTGTATCATATTTGTATCATTTAAGTCTTCAAAAAATAGCATGGTCAGTTTTTTTGTCAAATGCTTGCTATCTACGTAGTCATCTTCCAAAAAAGTCTTTAGTACATCTTTTGTTGTAATGCACCAAGTCATTCAAAAAGCTTATTAAATAGTGAAAAAGTTTTTTGTAAACCGATGCATTGCAATTGCTCTAAGGTTAGGAATCATAGGTACAAGAAAATAGCACAAACCATTCATTCGAAAACTAGTGTACACTTTTATATTTTTTATCATTTTAAAATACCTCTAAAACACAAATACACACTTACAATACAATAAATATTTTTTTCTCTCACTTGTCTTTCTCTTCTCTCTTTCCTTTTTACAAACGGGACTCAAATGCCGCTACACAGAATATTTAGGTGGTCCCCTTATTTTACCTTAAACCAAGGTATGATTTCCTTAAGGAAAATGACTTCTTTTGGCTTTCCACCCTATACTCTAACAGACACCTACAAATGCTAGCTAGGTTTGGGAAGCTGGAAAGCGAATTTTAAATGGGCTCATTATTATCACTTAGTGTGAAGGGTGTGGGACTCGGCAAATGCTATTTCCTTTCGGGAAAAGCAAAACTAGCTGCACCACCCAAAGCGGCAAAAACATGACCATTTCCTGTTCGGCAGTCTAGTCCCGCAACTTTTTAAGAGAGATAAAGAGATCTTGTAGGAGAGAGAGTGTTATTTAAAGAAAGAGAAAATATTATTTTATTGTGCTGTATGTATATTTGTGTATTGGGGGTATTTTTAAATGATAAAAATTAAAATAAAATTTGTGTAAGAGAGAGAAGGTGCTGCAATGGTTGAGGGAAAGTTGAAGGAAAATGTTTTGGAGAGAAAAAAAGCTGATGTAGAGCTGATGTGGCCAGGGAAAATACATGACCACACCCTCCACCCTTAAATTACTCTACTATTCTTTTCGTCCACTTATGTCGCTGAACAAACTGAACCTGCTATTCTGGTGGTTCTATTTACGGTGAATTTGAATATTTTGATGACTATATGAGGTCTTATTAATGATTTCTTTCTCAACTTTTTAGTATTTGATTTGCTTCAACCAATATATAGGCTACAAACATCACTTGAAATATGTTAAAAGAAAAAAAAAATATTTATTACACCATTTCAGCAATTAAAACCGGGTCCATTGGAGATACATCCGTACCAAAAAAAATATTGAGTACTGGACATGGAGCCCAACTTTGTATTATTTCTTATAAGAACAAAACCCCACTTACTACATCTTGGTTTCAAGTGATAACGGTCACTACATCTTAATTTGTTCCACGTCATGAAAGGTCGAATATTGAATTAAGTTTTTATATCTATCAAATCTATTTACTAACAAATGTCCAAATATTATACTCATTCAAAGTTATTAGGATCATTTAACTCGAAATGTGTTGGGATATGCCTATATCACGATTAAATGTATGTACACTCCTTGATAACTTATATGTATGGCTTTAGAGATGTCAAAGACCAACTAAAAAAAACATCTCACAAATTGATGTGGTGTCAGGGAGTAATTTAAAATGAGCTAAAAACAATACCAGAGTCACTGGGATCTGACAAATGTCTCTATGACTCTTAAGACTTGATTCAGTTTTACAGCCTCAACCTCTGAATGCATGGGCGGAAAACTTATTTGAGAGGATAAGTTCAAGTTTTATCGATATACGAGACTAGCCTACTAGGCACGCACCTATCTATAGCAAGTGGACAATTTACTATGAACCCAGGTGCAACCACTGTTTCCCCCTCTATATAAACCAAAGGTTGTAATTGAGTTAAGTAGAGAATCAAACATAGAAAATAATAAAAAGTGTTACAGTTAGGATCCTCCTCTCCTAGGAACAATAACACAAAGCTAATTGCCTTTTGTTGTTTGAGTTTAGAGAGAATCTGTCATCAACCGGGGTAGTTTTTCGTAGGCTATCCATTGTAAATCTTTGATTCATTTGTAATAAGGTTTATTGAGTTGAAAAGTACAAATGGTGTTATTAGCATGTCTGTGTCGTTCTCAAGCAAACTCAACCTCAACAATGTTGATGTTCACCAGTTTTCCTCACTTGCTAAAATTGTTGTTCATATCCTTCATGGCTTGCATGAACGTGTGTGCTCAAGTGGACCCAACAATGTCACTCACATTGCTTGAAAGAAAATGAGATCATTGTATCCCTCACAATGTCTTAGGAAAGTTTTAGGGACCAGTAAAAAGATCGAGTCTGTATAACAGTTTAGTGATTTATTGCGTGGAATGCATCATAATATTGTCATGAAATGGCTATAATCTAGGCCTAATAATGCAACCTAGTTCTCTATAGGCTTGGCTTTGGTACTAATCTATCACATTCCCAAAATGTCACAGCGGAATGGTAAATGGGGCGCGACGTTCATAGCACAAAGACAAAAATATAAAAAAACGACCTCTAAATGAGTCGTTTTGAGAAGTACATCATTTGGTTAATTTGAAACAACATAAGGGTTTTAAATACAATAGTTTACAAAATTTCATAGCAAAATAATAAGAGTTTTAGGTTGTTAAAAAAATGATAATAATAAGAGTTTTAGGAAAATCATGGTCAAATGATGAATGATGTCCATGTAGTAAAAATCCTCATGAATGTGACCTCTAACGGCGACTCTATGCTTGGACTCCATGTATGCTAAACCAAGAAAACCTAAAGCACCAGAGAAATACATGCTAAAATGTCAACATAAAGTTATTGAGTTCATATGTTTATGTAAAATATAAGTGTCAAGTGCAGACCACAAGATTTTCATGTGTTTATGACCATTATAACAAATACAATGTCATAGAAAAAGTATTACTGTTGCTCTAAGCTCATGACCTCGAAGCCTTAACCTATTCTATATGCGATTTGTCCAAATATATGAATGCCCATGTAGGTGTCTAGCCAAACACCCGAAAATCCCAAATGATATGTGTTCGTTTGCCCAGTTGGTATGACCAAGCCGAACAGGAGTGTCGACCCAATAGATCTATTCACAACATTCGCGCTTACGAGTAATTAACGGTTCATGATATGTGGAGACCTTCTGGGTAATGTGGTAACTTAGACAATATGTAAATATTTTGTGCACTTGTGTCCATATGTAAATACAAGCCATGTATTTAAGTAAGCGATCATGTATTTAAGTAAAACGACTAATGTATTTAAGTAAACGAGTAATATGTTTCAGTAAACGTGCATATATATTCTCACCCCAAAGTATTTCAAAATCAAATATAAACAAGCTAATATGGGGGCTATGAAACTCACCTTGAGTAAGTAATGAATACGGGAAATGATAAGTATGTTTAAGGAACAAGTGATCCTAACCGAGACCTAAGTAAATAAGTCGTTTTACGGAAGATGCAGTATGTACTAAATGCATATGAGTTTTACAAAGTTTTACCACCCTTATGCACTTGTATTGAGGTTTTAATAAGTTACGTAAGTTAAAAGTTTAATAAAAATTAGTCAAAATGTGTTTTTAATAACTAAAACTCTAAAACTATAAATAAGGTTGCTGATTGAAATAAATTACATCTTTGAATGGGTATATCTACTTCGTTTCTAGCTTGTTTTTATCTGTTAAACACTCTAAAAGCAAATAAAGATGTCTACTTTTAATAAACCAAACTCCCGGTTTGTGGAAACATGTTTTAGTTATATATTCATTAAAAAACATTTTCGGACCCGCTGTTTCATATTTTCAAAAAACTTCCATCTTAATCGGACTAGATCTCACTCATTTTTTTTATGTAATTACTTCGTTCAAAGTCCTAGGTTCATTATTTTTGAGTCTACTTTACAAAGACCGTATCTCATTCGCGACTGATCGTCATGACTCCATTCAAATTACTGTGGTTATGTCTAGGTAAGTATCCTTTACAATAGTTATTTATACCGATTCTACTCAACTAGTGTCTAGAGTGGTCGTTTTTAACAAAGTACAAACTGAACTTAGATTCTTGTCGGTTTTGACTAACAGTGGCATATTAATTATTAAAAATACGAAATCAACTCCAAAAATTATGAAATTCGACGTGGAAAATCCTAAGAGATATATAAAGTGTGTAAAAATTGGCAAGGTCTAGAAAAATGTCTAGGATGGGTTTTTATAGCAAAGTACACGATTGAAAATTCTGGACAAAAATTGTTTACCAAAGTAGTTTTAATTCTCAATTTCAACACAAAAATCGTATAATGGTGATACAACAAAGACATGAAATAGTTTAATCAGTTATAAAAAACCCTAATTACTCTGGTGACTAATGGCGATCCCTTTATTCCCTTATTGTCTGATCGATTCCTTCCATCTCTCTTGATCCTTATACTTTATAAAACTTCTACTACTGTGGATCAATCTTTGTATTGTTTCCCTTTAGTCGATTTGTTATTAAGTGGTTGTTTTAAGATTGATTTGGGTTTAGATTTTATTTAAACTTAGGGTTACTACGTTGTCGTCTTTTATTGCTGCCGTTTAGATCTTCATCATTAAGTACATCAGTCTTTTAATTATGAATGTCAATTAGTCATGATGGTGCCATGATTAATCTCTAATTGGGTTTTGTCTTAGGTTTATTGTTCTGGCCGTGTAGTTAGGGTTTGCTGCTTCTTTTTTTTGTTTAGGGTTTTGTTTTGTTTTTTGCTGCTAAATTCAGTGCGAAGGTTATGCTGCTGCTCCCTTGGAATCAACTAACAAGGTTAAGAACACCTGGATCAACATCAATTCCAGTTTACTAGGTGATGCTCCTCCTTCGAATATTGCACATGTGGATACGCCAACAGGTACGTCTAATGTGAATTCCATGAATGATTTGACTTGTACTTATGATATTACTGATAGGGATGATATGTCTGGTACGATTGATAAAACTTCTACTTATGGGAATAAGTTGGCTACGTGATTGGATAATATTGGTACGAATGGTAAAAGGCATATGGATAGTGGTAAGGCTAGTCCTAGTTCTAGTGATGCGAATGTGCAAAAACCGGGGACTCAATATGGTTATACTCTTTTATCCTTTGCGGATATGTTTAAGGATAAAACACCCACGAAAACCGTTAAGATTTTGGTGATGAGAAACGAAAACTGTGTGGCTGGTGCAAATGTCACCATTCCTTTGGAAGCTGTCGATGAGGTAAGATCTAGATTCGTTAATACTTTGTATGGTTATTTCACTGGTAAGAGACTCACTTTCCCGATTGTTGAAAATTACGTTAGAAATACATGGGCGAAATTTAGTTTACAAAGGGTTATGCTTAAATCTTAATAATGGTTTTTTTTCTGTTCCAGTTTGAAACCAAAGAGGGTATGGAAAGGGTGTTGGAAGAAGGTCCATGGTTGATACGATTGGTTCCTATCTTTTTGAATATTTGGACTCCGAACACTAAACTTACAAAAGATGATATAACTTTAGCTGCTGTTTGGTTCAAACTCCATAATATTTCGGTTGTCGCACATCTGAGGTTGGTGTTAGTTTGATTACAACGCAAATTGGTCGTCCTATCATGCTTGATTCCTACACGAGTAAGATGTGCCTTAAGTCATGGGGTCATAATTCCTATGCTAGGGCCCTTGTGGAAGTGTCGTCAAAGGAAGCCTTACTTGACTCTCTTGTGGTTGCTATCCCTTACCCTAATGGGTCAGGTCATTCACTGGGAAAATTTGACATTGAATATGAGTGGAAGCCGCCAAGATGTGAGACTTGTAAAGTATTTGATCACAATGAAGATGGATGTCCTAAGACAGTGAAATCGGTTGTGAAAGATAAATCGTTGGTTGATGAAGAGGGTTTCGTTGAAGCTTATAAGTAGAAAGGAAAATGTAAGCTTCAGGGTACTAATCGTCAGGTTGATGGGATTCGTTTTCAAAAGCCTAAATTTCGTAATACTATAGGCCGGTTAATAAGCCAAAGAATGGAGGAGCATCGACGTCTAAGCCTTCTGTCCAATCGAATACAGGTTCTCCAATGGTTAATGCAGGTTCTACTTGTAACGAACCTACTACTGATCCTACTAGTAGTACAACTCCTCCCCGGGATAACCAAGGGTAAGTATAATAATTAGGTGGAGGATATCAACCTTGTTGATTTGAAGAACAGTTTTGATGTTCTTAAGGAAAAAGATTCAGTTTTGGAACCTGTGGTTGGCACTACGTGTACCCCTGAAAATATTTCTAGTTCTTCCAAAACTACTTCTCCATCGCCTCTGAAGAACACTCCTATTGTAGAGAAAATTGGGAGGCTTGAAAAGCTTATTATTGATGGGAAAACGACCCTTGTGGATGATAATGGTAAACCTATTCTAGTGGCTGATGGTAAAAGGAAGGGCAACTCATTCTCTAAGGTAGGTGAAGTGGTTGATTCAGATAGTGATGATGAGGTGTTTGAGCCAAATTATCCTATGGACAGTTACTTTTCATCAGCAGGAGGACATAACGCGCTTGAAGCCTATCTTTCTGATGATTATGCGGCCCAGGTCAATGACTTACTAGACAATTTGAGGAATTTAACAATCATTTTGATTTCAAGCTTCAACCCTGTTCGAGGAAGTAATCTTTTATTTTGATTTGTTTATTTGTTTTGCATGTCTTTTTATGTTTTTAATGGTTGTTCTATGTAACACCCCCAAAAATCGTACAGCGGAAGACTTACAAGCTTTTGTGGTGTTACGGGGATTGGTACCATCACAAGTATAGATAACGAGATCATAGATAGAAAATAAAAGTAAACCAATTCAACAAAGTTAAAGTTTACATTTATTCCAAGATCTTAGGGTTCATAGGCCCAAATAGATAGCATAAAAGATAGGTCCAAATTTATTATCAGAGTGCATATCGATTTCCCTCAAACCAAACCAAGTCCAAAGCAAGCTTCACCAAAGTCCAAGCAAAAAGCTTTCATCAATTACCTGAGAAAAACATGCTTAAAAAGTCAGCTTTCGCTGGTGAGTTCATAGAGTTTAATCATTCGAAATACTTACGGGACCTGAAGGATTTAGCGCTATGTGTATGACTAGGGCAGGCATAGACAATCATACTATACTTATCACAATTCCAATTCCATCACAATCATACTCATACTAGTTTACCACCTTTCTAGAAGGCGGAGGGTCAGGTGCGAGCGGGCCACATCTCGACGGTACACTAGCCGGGAACACTAACAGTAAGGAACCACCCATTACTGCCCCGAACTAGGCCGTAGTAGTGTATACTCCAAACCAGGGTTTCGCCCTAGTAGGTCGACAACTACTCGTCTATCCTAAACTAGTCCACACAATAGCAAAACAATTTATACCAGGTCCAAGAAATGGGTAGCATGTTTTCTCCCCCAAGTTTAGAAATCATTCAAAAATAAATGCGAGTAAAAGTGGGGCTATAAACTCACCTCGAAATAGCAAGCAATCAATACACGAGTAAGCAAAGAAAATTCGGCTAAGACTTCACAGCAACTATTGACTCGGCACGACCTATTCAAGTATATATACTTTCGCTCAATACCACTTCTTAAAATAATTATACTCCCAATAATCCCAATGGGTTTCCTTTTACTTTCCAAATAATCCTTTCTTTCTTTGAAAACGCTTGTTATCGCTTGGTATCATTTTGGTATCCTTTGGTATCGAAGTGAGGATTCTAGAGACAAAGTCTCGACTCGTTGGCTATAAGCCAAATATACTATCCATAACAATCACATACGGCTCAAAACAAATAATAAGTCCACATAGCATATAACCACATATAACGCACATACTAAAACATATAGCACATAGTGGTCAAGGTCAAATGATATGCCTTCATAAAATAAATAAGTCGTCTCATGAAGGGTCGATGGCTTATCAAATTCGTCAACTTGATAAGTCCAACCATTCACGTATTACTTATGTATTCACCAAGTTATATCACGTACGTACAAGTCATAGGATGGACTTCTCGTCAATTTAGTTGTATAATATTACTATTGGGCCCTTATTGGACTCGTCAGCCCAATAAGTCCAACGATAATACTACACGACTTATTAACGTTAACTCAATCCGAAACTTTACTACAATGGGTCAAATCACATATTACTCGATAACGTCGGTTTGAATCTAGTTATATAATGTACTCGAATATTTAATAGTCCATGCCGAAAGAATTATTTGCTTTCGGGATCCGTTATGGTCCGTACGTCCAAATATTTCCTTCATCGTTTATGGTTCTTATTCGTTAGTTATGTTTTAATAAGGCGTCGATAAATATTAATTTTTAACGATTAATAGTTATCGTTGCGTTATTATTATTATTCGTTTATTACATCACTTAGTTATTATGTAAGTTAGTATATGTACATACATATATATGTGCTAGCAATTATATATATATACGTACACTTCCAAACTTACTTAATATTTAAGTTCGTTGAAATAAACGATTTCTAACGAATCATTACATATTCAAGTCCACGTGTCCGAGTCATGACCTCTCGTCCACATAACTACTCAAAGTCCAATGTCCAAATGAAATCGGCATCGTCAAAGTCAATCAAGACTAAAAAGTCAAGATGACCTCAACATGCACAAACAATAATCACACAAAATATATAAGTCCCGATGTCCAATAATACTCCAAACACCAATCAATTCGAGGTCGTCTACGACACTCGTTCTAATCCTATCTCCGTTCCACTAAAAGTATTCAACCTTATAACTCCGGAAATTCGATCCAAACACAAGGAAACAAACGTTAGTTACAAGTGAATATATATACACTTAGTCACGTATTTCACCAAAATAATACACATAACCACAAAATACTCGTTTTCACATAAAACTATATTTTCCGTTACCAAATATACGTATTACTCCCATTTACCTCAATGTTTCACATAATTCACGTAATACACATAAACATATACCACAAGCATACTAGTCACAATATTCCACATTTTACCAATGTTTTCCGACAACTTAACCATTTTACCACTTTCAAGTGTATATCCCGACACAATTCTACATATTACCATATTCGTCACAAATTCGCATAACGCGCCAAAACGAGCTACTAAATCATACACGTACCAAGTAAATAACCACAAAATGACCACAAGGACTAACCCGTGCCCACTAGGCCACGGCTACCTTGGGTAGCGAGCCCAAACCCTCGGCCAAGGGCCTAGGTTGCTCGACCAAACAACCAAACGCATCCTAGACTTACCAATCTTGTTCCAAACACTACCAAATCATTACCAAATCATGCTAGGAACATACTACAACAACCAATATCATCAAAATGGGTCAAAACCCCAAAAACAATAATGGGTCGTGGGTCAAACCCACGGTTTGACCACAAATCCGAATCCAAATCACTTCTAAACGATACCAAACTTGTTTCTCTTATGTTTTTATTAACCAAAACGTATTAAAACATCAAAACCCACTTAGTTTTACCCAAACTTTACAAGAATTCGTGGGTTTGACTTGTAACAAAGTCAAACCTTCAAGAAATACTTACCACTTTACCTTTTCTTCAAACCAAACAAGATTTCAACAACAAAAGTGATGAAAACAATAATAAACCCCACGAATTTAAATGGGTTTTAGGGTTTTGGGTCGTTTTGATGTATAAAAATTATATAGGGATGATTGGAAATGGATGGGGATTATGTTTTTGAACTTGGATTATAAAAAAAATGAGTGTGTGTGTGTGTTTTTGGTGTGTGGCCGGCGCAAGAGAGGGAGAGGGAGGGGTTAGGGTTTTGTTTTGGGAAGAAAATGATATAAGGGTGTTTATCTAGTTATAAGTTTAAGCAATTGGCAAAAATGTTCCCCCTAGTTATTAGTTTTTAGAGTTTAGTTGAACTAGGGAACCCAAAACTTTTATTTTTCTAAAACTTACCCCAAAACATATTTTTGAGTTTATAAGTCTAGCCGGTAGCCACCAAATTCGTTTTTAAGTACACACCACGTGTTTTACAATAAATTCCCCAATATATTTCCAAAAGTTCTTTTACATGACGGACCCAATTAAAAACATATTTTTACGACTCGGGTAAACTAAGTGAATTTTTATGTCAAAAGATTCTCAATCGTTACTTGTCCAAAATGCGTTTCATTAGGATTTCTAGTGCCAAAGTCAAATAGTGTCTAACGCGAAGTACTCAATAGCCTAATTATTACTCAAAACGATAAACGTTTGATATATATTCAACTTTCCAATCCTAATTTCTCAAAATTACTCAAAATCATTTTACTTCAATACTCGGGTTTATAAAAATAGTAATGCGAAAGTTTTTAAAAGACACCCAAATTTACCAGTTGTCACATTCTAGTTGTTCGTAGCTAGTTGTTTATTTATGACATGTCATAAATGATCTAGTGGTTATTCAAGCGGTTGCTTGAGGTTAACGTGGCGCTTCAGCCACATTCCATTGTACTTTAGATAGTTTTTTTTGGTTAATTTATTTTACCAGAGTGGAAGTTCCCTTTTACCCAAATAAAGACATGAAATGATATGTAAATAATGAGTGTGAAAATAGGTCTAGGATGCTTACAATCAGTTGGTGGATGAGTGGATGAAAAGGAACACAAAAGAACCTAAATAACTAACTAGAAAACCTAGATTCAAGTACCAACCATAGCTTTGCTTCCAAAACCTTAACCACACTTGAACCAATTTAGAAAAACATTAAATATCTTGTTGTAAGCTTTAGGACCAGCTGAGTTTGAGAGTAAATGAAAATATTTTTGTGTATGAAGAAAGAGTGAATTGCATGTTCTATTTATAGTGAGATAGTGAACATAGAGTGTATCACCAAGAATGGACTTGCTTGCATGGAATGTGATGTTTGTGCATGGTGGTGGCGTGATTCTTGCTTAGTCTTGTAAGATAATATGACACATTTGATGAGTGGAGTAAGTTACATGATATTTTGTGTAAGTAATTTGGGCGGAGGGGGGGGGAGG